>CM048927.1:1254127-1336627 GCA_026686955.1 Epinephelus cyanopodus
TGATATCATCCACAGAGTAGCAGACAAGATCATCAGCCTGAAAAACCGGGTCATCTGCTTTCCACCACCTGAGGAGCTTGAGATAGTTGGTGCAGGCTTTCACCGTCTTGCTGGTTCTGCAGCATTTGCGAGGGTTGTGGGCAGCATTGATGGCTGCCACATTAGGATAAAACCACAGAGTGCAGATGCCCAGTGTTATTTCAATCGGAAATTGTTTTATTCTATTCAGCTCCAGGCAGTGTGTGACCCGCAGTGTCAGTTCATTGACATATTTGTAGGTTACCCTGGCTCAGTACATGATGCCAGGGTTCTCAAAAACAGCCCCATTTATGTCCATAGTCTGTACCCACCTGAGGGCTACTGTATTTTAGGGGATGGAGGATATCCCTGTATGTCAGAGCCCATCGCCGTCATCACACCACACAGGGAGCCAGTGAGAGGTGCAGTTCAGGCCAGGTTTAACCGGCACCACGCAAAGGCCCGTTCTGTCATTGAACGGGCATTTGGCATCATGAAGACGAGGTGGCGCTCAATCTTTTTCAAAGCCCTGGAAGTGCACCATGTTTTTGCTGTGAAGGTCATCGCATGCTGTGGCGACATTCTTGAGCCTGTTGAAGAGGCACTGGGGCCAGATGATGGAGGCGATCAGCTTCAGCCAGACATGCAGTGTGAGGAATGGCTGCGTGGTCGCATTGTTGCTGCTCTCTCAGCTCCAAATAACCCTCCTTTAGCTCTTCAGGATCATGACTATTGAGACATGTGCAAGTGAAAAACCTTCAATCATCAGTCAGATCAATCATTAATATATCATCATAGTATCATCATAAGTTTTTTGGTGTACGGTTCATATAATGTAAATAGTTTCCATTGCTTTTGCGGATAGTGTAAATAGTTATTAACAAAATAGCTCAATTCTCCCTTGCCATACCCGTGACAACATGCAAAGTGCTCCCAGTGCCTTTTGGAAAATACTTTATTTCAATATTTTTGAGTTTGAGTTTGAGTTTGTTTTCATTTACATTTTTTCAACAATCTTTTCTAATAAAGTTATGAGTCTTTCCTCCCTTGCCTCAGCTCTCTTGGCCCTATCCTCTGCCCTCTTCTCCTCCCGCTCCAGCAGCTCCAGTATTAGGTCCCTCTTCTGCCTTTTTGATGGTCCTGGCTCTTCAGGCTCTGGAGTCTGACACCCTGGCTCTGATGGCACTGAATTGGAGGAGGCTGATGCCGACATTGAAGTGTTCTCCCCCCAGGCTGAGGTAATGAGGCATGGAGGCTGGATGGATGGCCTCCCACTGCCTCATCCATCAGGGAGAACCACTTCAAATTGTCAGCCGTGGCCTCCCCCGATTCAGTGCCACTCCCTGATGGTGGCTTCATGACCTCCTGCACACATTGCAGTTTAATACAGCAAAGGAGTTACTCAAGGAGAACAGTACCTGATCTGTCATCTATGCTTTCGTTCTTTAGGACTATTGGTAAAAACAATGAATACAAACCTTATACGTCTTCTTCAGGTTCTCCCACTTCTTGGCTGCTCGGGCAGGGCTCACCATCCCAGCCAAGCCCATCTCTTTCAATACAGCTCTACAACAATACAAAACGTAACAAGTGGATTGAAAAAACAGAAATTAATCTATCAGTATCATCAACAATGTTGATATATGGGAATATAGTAAAATGATTAAGAGTAATTTTACTTTTCTTATGAATTCACATTAAAATAAGATACTCCTTCAAAAGAATTTGACATAACGGGAACTGCCTATTGGTCTGACAGCCCATTATTCCGACCATATTAAACTCATTGTTCCGAAGTCCTGTTCCCGAAATCATCATGATGCCCTGTGGTTAAGGTCTGGTTAGGTTTAGGCACAAAAACCACTTGGTTAGAGTCATGAAAAGATCATGGTGTGGGTTAAAATGAAAAAGAAAGTTACAAACACATAAGCCGTGAGCCTGCTCTGCCTCAAGCCTTTCCCAGCTGACCCAGAGCCGGTTGTGGCGCACCATATGCCCGCCGCCCGCAGCACCGCGGACAGTCCGACTAACGGGATGTCGAACTACGTTAATGGGCTGTCAGACCAATGGACCCGACATAACTCACTTCCATCCGGCTGCCGTGGCAAACCTTTTGCCTGAGAAGAGGTGGTCCCTCTCTCTCCTCAGGCAAATTATTTTGGCCACATCATCGTCAGTCCCTGAAGAGATTACAAAAATTACTGTACAAAGGAAAGCGAACTGGATAACTAGCATGGATGTAACAGTTAACGTACATGTAATGTTAACGTTAATACGTCCATCATCAGTAGCCGTGATTTCTGCCATAATGACGCAGCACATACCGTGTATAGTGATTTTGGACACAGCAGTTAAACAAAAACAGTTAAAATTCAACATATCATTGAAAGTCAGTGGAAATTTACTTACATTTGTATGTATTTCCCTGCTGCACTGGGTGCTCCTCCTCATTCTCCGCCATGTCTGCCGTCTGTTTTTGGCGCCTCCGCAATGCATCACGGTACATATTGCTTGGTTAGTGACCATCGGCTGTACACTACTTTTTGCACTGTGTTGTGGGATATTATGAGTCCACTATATAGGGTATATTAATTTACACTAAACATTCGGACAGCACTACAAAATGGCGAACACACTATTTAGTGCACTATTTAGTGAGTAGGGAGTGATTTCGGACACAGCCCAAGATACAACTACATCTGTCAGCTAAGTACCAGTTAGCTAGCAACTGACAGTAACTGCCATGGAACACTGTCTGATCAGCCTGAGAGGACCAGTCCAAGTAAGCTAACCTACTAACTGAAGATAACTGAAGTTAATAACCAAGAAAAACAAGGAAAGCCACAGTCACAATGATACAAGGTTGTGAGATACTGTATCCACGCCACATCACAACTGTTAAAGAGTAACTAAACCCTAAATTTTTTTTTTTTTTCAGCTGATAATCATTGTTTTTGGTAGTAAAGTAGTGTTACTGACTGATCCTGCTCAAAATCTTGACAGTTTAGTGCAAACTGTTGAAAATCTACATTTTATTTTAAAAATGTGGTGTGGAGTGCCCTCTACAGCTTGAAACCTGGTTACTCCATTTGAATTTACATTACATTACATTGGAGGCGTGAGGTGTAAAAAAGGTGGGGGCCTTGAAGGGCCAGACGGCTCCCAACTTCTTTTCTGCCTCACTTCAACTGGTACTCTGGATAGACTGTATTATCTTAGGTTCAGCAGGCTGGTATTCAAAAACACACTGGAGACACGAAGAATCAGGTGCAACTGAGTTTTAATGTGTTTACAAGCATCCACACATCCAACTCATGAGTCAAGCCCCTGAGCAAGACTGAAAATCTTCTGTCTGTGTTCTTTCTTTTATTCTGGTGGGGATTCGGGTGAATATCCGCCCTTTTCCTTAGTTCTTCTTACCTAGGCCCGTTTCTATTGGAAGCAGACCTTTTCTTTTTTGCCCTCGTCATCTGACTCAGAACCTATTGGTGGCAATTTTTATTGGCTCTGGTCTGATCATGACCTAATGGTGTAATCTTTCTTCTGGTAATCCCCAAATTCTCCTTCCATTAGCTCTGGGCCTGCTTTCACTTTATTTTTTAAAAACATGTGAGCTCTCCTGCAATACAGACCTTAGAGTGTGTGTGTGTCTATTGTTACATTTTCAGGTGATGCAAAGTGTTTTATGTGTGTGTGCTTTAAACCGTACAAGGTGTGATGTGTTTTAATCATGTGTGTGGTTACAACAGTGATTCACCTTACATGGTTACATAAGATATCACACAACTTAATCATTAAACATAATCAGCTTATGCAGAATAAAGTATTTATCTGACCATTACATGATTCGCTTTTAAATTTAATCAATCTATGCAGATTAAAGACCTTTACCTGATTAGTCATAAAATCTTACACTACATTCCTCCCTTTGGGGCTACATAGTGCCATATAATGCTCTAAAATCAGAGGGGGCGAAAAAAATACATATATTCCCTCCTCTGGGACTTATAAGTCCCATACTACATAACTAGCATCAATGAACTCTTCACCCAAAACAGGCTTAGTATTAACCCTTTAAGCGCCAAAGTCGCAAAATTGCGACAAGCAACATAGCTGAATAAAACAGGCTGTATCTATAAATGTGGTGCCGAATCTTGTTACTACTTTTCACCAGGAGATGGCGGACATGTGTGGCTGTAATCTGAGCAGCATTTGTGGGCGTGGTTCTATTCAAAGTTTTAGAGTAAAAAGAGTTTGTAAAACACACTCCGGCGCAGAGACGCGGCGGCGAAGCAGTGGTAGTAGTGCTGAGCGTAGCGAGAGCAGAGCAGAGCGAAAGAGTGTATTTTCATTTACTCACGATGCCGAGAGGTCGGTTTACCGTCAACGAAGTACTTCGTCAGGTACTGGCTGACTCCAATTCCGAGGAGGAAGACATGCAGTTGTCCAGTGAAGCTGAAACTGACGTTAGTCGTGACGGCGAGTCCGTGCGCCATAGTCCACAATCAGCACATGGTAAAGCGGATGCTTCACCTCACCGTGGCCGAGGTGGAAGTATTCTGCGAACGCCAAGTAGGGGACGTGGTCGAGGTGGCAGGGGGGCTCATAATACCGCAAATAGCGGTGAATGTAGCGGAGATGAAAACAACCGCGGTGGTCGCGGCAAACACACCGCTAATGGCGGCGGAGGTGGCGTTCACTGCCGCATCGTAAATCACGGCCGAAAGGCCGTCGCCAGACACAGTTCAGGTGCCGTCAGTGTGGAGTAGGTCTTTGTGCTGTGCCTTGCAATGAAAGATACCACACACTGAAAAACTACAAGCAGTGCCATCTTGATCATTGAAGGTCTTTGAAAATAATACAAATCCATATGGCCACCGACCAGTGCTAAAAGATTATACAAATTGGATCAGTGAATTTATTTCTATCCCAAATTTCGTTTCATACTAAAGATATTTCACATTGACTGTTGACAGTATTCCCTTATCTCAAACCGCTCTCAAACTACAGCCTTTTGAAATCTTTATAAGAAAATTGACATTTTCCAATATGGCCACCACCTGTTCATGTCACAATATGCAAATTAGATGACAATTTACTTCAAGCCCAAATTTTGCTTCAAACTGAAGATATTCCTCAATTACAGTATGCCCTTATCTCAAACCACTTTCAAACTGCAGCCTTTTGAAATCTTGAAAACAAAAATGGATGTTTTCCAATATGGCCGCCACCTGGTGATGTCACAGTAATCAAATTAGATCACAAATCTCCTTCCATCCCAAATTTTGGTTCATACTGAAGATATTTCTCATTTACAGGATACCTTTATCTCAAACCACTTTCAAGTTATAGCCTTTTGAAACCTTGATATCAAAATTGAACATTTTCCAATATGGCCGCCACCTTGTGACGTCATAATATGCAAATTAGATGAATAATTTCACTTCCATCACAAACTTTGAGTCATACTGAACAATTTTCTCATTGACAGTATACCTTTATCTCAAACTACTTTGAAGCAATAGCCTTTTGAAATCTTGATATCAAAATTGTATATTTTCTTGAAAAAACTCCGGCGCCTAAAGGGTTAACTCTGGTAGGCATACCTCCATCTTATTAGGTCTTTGTCATTACACGCACATCAGTAGATTTCACACAAATCAGCGGAGGAAAAAATATATATTCCCTCCTCTGGGACGTAAAAGTCCCATACTATAATTACTACAGGCCAGTAGTCATCACACCAAAATAGATCTTGTAGCAGGCTTTAAAATCACAGTTTAGCTTAAATGCCCTGTATGTCAGTAGTGCAGCAATGATTTAAGAATGCCAGTGTTATACATAGTAATTTTTCTGGCATACAGGTTGTAGCAGGCAGGGTGCATTGTTGTCTTAGCCACTCATACTGTCCTGGTGCTGTCCTCCAGACACATTGGCCGATGTGCCTGTCATTCGCAGGCGCCGGTAAGATGCCACCTGCTCTTTTAACATCTCATTTTTCCGTTGTAGGGTCTGGAGCTTAGCCTGCTCTTGTAGCAGGGTATTTTTGCACATTACCAGCTCGAGCCGGAGGTTGGTCTTCTCCTGCGTTAACATCTGCCTGATCCGTGCCGACTCTGTCACCTGCTTACGCAGGTTGCACATCTCCTGCTCCATCCGGAGCCTGTGTTCTTTCAGCAACTGTCTGTTTTCTCCTTTCCTAATTTGGTAGGTTTGGAACCGGATTCTGCGGAGCTTTTTCCGCTGCTGCGGGGGGATATTGCGCACAAGGTGATGGAAAGGGCCTGTGGGAACTACGTGAAGCAGGTCACGCAGTTTTGCTGCCGTTTCCTTCTCGTGCTCATTTGTTGGCTCTCCATCCTCAGGCAGGAAGCTGAGGTGATGTTCCACCTCCCATAGGTGCACTCCGTACTCTGAGTACAGGTTGTCTCGTGCTGCTGGAGACAGGGCCTGTACTGACAAGTGGCCCGGGGGGACTGGCTCTGGTGGCTCTGGGGTGGTGGGTGAATAGGAGATACTTGCAGGGCGCTCACCAGTGTTCTCTGGTGATGAGGACCCGTCGGGGGAGTGCAGTGGCAGCAGGTCATTGTCGGCGCCGCCTTCCATGTCTTCCTGCTGCGGTGGTGGTGGTGTGGCCTGTGAGCTGGCCTGCTCCATGTACTGTGGGCATGTCGGGCATGTATTCACCTTTCCAGGGGGGTTTCCTTGCCAACTGGGACCCGCCTGGGCCCAGTCGCTTAGGTCAGTGCTGTCGGGGACAATGCTGGGTGTTTTTTGGCGGGGGCTGGTTATCCTGTGGCTTCCTTCCATATCTCCTTTGCTATTTCATAGTCGGAGGGGCCTGGGTTTGTGAGCATCCAGCGAAGTCTGCTGAAAGGGGGCTGCTGTTGGGATGGGAGCTGGACAATCAGCTGGGCTGATAGCTGGGTCGGGGGCTGGAGTGATGGCTGGGGCCGGCCGTTGAGCATTGAGAACGTCATCTGAGCAGGATATCCTTGAGCCTGGGCTGGGGTGCCTCCTCCTGAGATGTGGACCGGTGGGGGGCAATTCAGCACTGGGTAAGTTGTCCCTGGACAGTACGGTGGAGGTGGCTGGTACTGCATGGGCGGTCCCTGCTGCTGATACTGGAACCCAGGTTGGCTCCCTGGATTCTGCTGGTATGGATATGGGCACCTATCTTTAGGTTGTAAAGGACATCTTTTACTAAAGTTCATTTTCTTAAATTTTCTTCTTCCCTTAACCCTTTAATTTTCTGCTTAAGCCATGCAAGTAAGTTAGTAAGCGGGTTGATTGTTAGCGTAGGTCTGGTGACAGCAGAGGTGTGGGTTGGTGGCCTGAGCCATCCTTGCCCGACATCATATCCTCATATAATCCCTCGGTCTGCCCATACATCTGCTCATATAAGGCAGGTTTTTCTGCCATGTTTCTGAACTGTATCTCATACTGACTGCCGCCATCTTGGCTTAAGATCTGGTTTTGGTACTCAAGAGTCTTTTCCTGAGAGATACTCACATAATTTGGTGGTTCTATGTCTTCAGTGGGCCTCAGACCTTGGTCTATTACTACAAACTGTCCTGTGATGCTCGCCATGGTTCTTTTAATTACAAGCCGCACTAGGGGAAGAACACAGCAAGACACAACAACAAGAGTTAGCATGATGAGACCTAGCAGTACTCCTATCATGCGCAAAAGCTTCATGGGGGATAGGGAGGCTAACCAATCCCAAATTGAGGAAACCCTAGTGTTCCAACTGGAATGCTGCACATGTTGGTCTCTTAATGAACGTATGTTCTGTAAGGCCTGAGTTAAGTTACATCCTCCCTTGTGTGCATAGGAATGACAGTGCAACAGTCTTCACCTATCACATCACAAACTCCCTGACTTCGTAAGTAATCAAACATTTCACCTTGCAATTGCTCCAGCGAGGGCCCCTCATGGGGACCTCTCAAATATGGTATTGGCATGGGCCAACCCGTAAGCATTTCATGCAGTGTTAGATGCGTGACTCTGCTGGCTTGTGAGCGCATTGACATTAGTGCAAGCGGTAAAGCATCCACCCAGTTAAGCTTATCTCCACTGTCTGCCACTACCTTGGCTATCTTGGCTTTCAAGATACCATTTGCTCTTTCTACTGCTCCCTGTGACTGGGGATGGTAGATGCAGCCCAACTTTTGTTTGATTCCCAATTGTTTTAGTGTCTCTTGTATGACGTTAGACACAAAATGGCTGCCGTTGTCTGATGATATGGTGTCTGGCATCCCCAATCTTGGGAAGACCTCTTGACACAGAAATTTTGCAAACTGTTCTGTGATCTGATTTTGCGGTGGCTTTTGCTTCCACCCATCTGCTGTATCTACATATGACCACCAAAATATATCTCATTCCTCTTGCTCTTGACTCTGGTCCCATATCTATGTAGTCTAGCATGAGGTGTCTAAAGGGACCATCTGGAGGTGGTATATGCGCTATTGGGGCTGTAAAGACTTTCCTGATGTTGTATCTTGGGCAAGTTTCACATTCACTTAGTACTCTATCTACTGTGGCCGCCATGAATGGTGACCACCATGCACCAAAAGTATTGCATGTCTTATCAGTAGGGTTGGTAGTACAAAATGACCATGACTGTCACGCCAGAGACCATTTGTTGGACCTGGTTCTGTTGTTCTGAAGGCTCTGCGCTTTATTCCTAGACGTTTTTCGGCCTCATCTACCCTGTTTTGAGCTAATATGAGAGAGTGCATGGTAGTGAGAGATTCACAATCTTGTATGGTGAGTATGGGTGGCATTATTTCGCCTATGGCAGCCTGTTTGGCAGCTTCATCAGCAAAGTTGTTTCCTTTAGCTATCAATGAGGCAGTTTTTTGGTGGGCTGGACATTTAATTAGTGCCAAGGCTGTGGGAAGAAGCATAGCTTCTAAAAGGTCGCGGATGGCCTCTCCACGGGTTACAGTGCAAAATCCTCTCTGTCTCCATATGTTAGCATGAACATGGCACACACCATACACATATGCAGAGTCTGTGTATACATTTAGTGACTTTCCCTCGGCTATTTTACATGCTGCTATTAATGCTGCTTTTATTTGTGCGAGCTGGGCTGAGCAGGGCTGAGCGAGTTTGCATGATTGTAATGTCACAAAGGCTTGGTCATCGTTGTTAAGTTGAACATCCCTGTAACCGGCGTTGGTACCAGTGGCGTCACGGAAACATGACCCATCAACAAATACTGTGATGTCAGCTGGAATTGGTTGGTTATGCAAATCTTCCCTAGTGCGCATAAATTTGTCAGTGTCATGTATACAGCCATGTGGTGTACCTTCTGTTGGTAGAATCAGTTTTGTGGCTGGATTAATGGTGTTGCAGCGTTGAATAATAAGTTCAGGGGCTGATAGGATTACCTCATAGCCCGTGCGTCTGGCTTGCGTCAGAACAAATCTTGGACTTCTCAGCAGTGCGTGGAGTTGGTGGGAAGTGTACAACATCACAGGATGTCCCATGGTCAGCGATGATGCTTTCTGAAAGGCAAACACAGCTGCGGCCAACCCCTGATAGCAGGGTGGTAACCCAGCCTCTGTGTTATCCAGTTTAGTGCTATAATAGGCTAAGGGTTGTTTTCCTGTGGGTGTGTCTTGCATCAGCACTGCACATGCAAAACCTGATTTTTCAGCTACAGACAAATGAAAAGGTTTAGCATAGTTAGGGGTCCCCAGTGCTGGAGCAGACTGCATGTCTGCCTTTAGAGCTTGGAACGCTCCCTCTGCTTCCTCTGCCCAGTCTAACTGAGCTGTGCTATTAGTTTGTCCTGCTGCCCTTATCAGAGCCCTGAGTGAAGAAGTTTTAATAGCATAGTCACAAATCCACGGTCTGCTGTAGCCTGTCATGCCCAGAAAAGATAGCATCTGGCCCACCGTTTGCGGCTGAGGGGCCTTGTCTACTACCACATTAATTGCTCTTAAATCGTGGACCAAACGGTAGTCTGATGAATTTGGTTTCTTAATGGGAAAAGTGGGTGTGTTGCAGGGACTGTTAGTTTCGACCAACACTCCTGCTTCCACCAACCCCTTGATCGTTGGCCTGATACCGTCAATCGCATGCTGCTTGAGAGGATATTGTTTCTGATATGGTAGATTAACATTTGGCTTTAACTTAATGTGAACTGGTTGAGCTGATTTATCAGTCCTACATCAGTCTTATGAGCCGTCCACAATTGGGGTGGAACTTGATTCAGCATGTTCTCATGTTCTGCAGAGATTACCATTTGTGTGGGTGTGCCTCCATCTACCAGTAATTTGTGCGCTATGGCCTCATCAAGTGTTCTGCATGAGATTCTGATGAACTGCTTATCTTTTGAGACGTGATTGTGATGATTCTTTGTAGGCACCCATTCTTGCAATTGCAGGCACGCTTGACCATGGGACCAAGATGATGAGATTCATAACCCTCAGCCACTAACAGAGTTATGTGTGGCCACCCAGCCAATTCTTCCGGAAGGCAGACAGCTGTTGCCACACCTTCTGGCCCCAAAAACATGTCTTCACATGTAACTATGCGTAGTTTCTTATTAAGTACTGCGTCCCCAGCATTCTTCTTGGTATCTTTGTCATACCTGAGCGTGCAGTGCAGTGGCAGAGTGGGGGTGTATGCCGCATGATAGTGAAGCCGAATCCACCTCTCCCAGTCCTTCCATTCCTGTCTGAGATAGGTCTCTGGTGGTACCAGCTGGAGCCAGTAGACAAGTGCCTGTTGTGTTTTAGGCGAGTTTAAGGGGAGCTGTGACATCATGCTTTGTGGGGGGTCGTCAGGGAAATCCAAATACAGTCCATCTTGGGTGCACATGATTTTTGCTTTTAGTGGACACAGAATGTCTCTTCTCAATAGGTTTACTGGGGTATGTGCTGATTATAGCAAGGGTGCGCATATGGTTTTACCTGCAATGAGCACTGGAACAGGTTCCGTTAGTGATATGACTTGTGATTTCCCAGAGAAGCCTAATGTCTTTATGGATGACGTGGAGAGGGGGAACCTGGAACCTTCTTTTCCAATGCATGAGTATGTAGCCCCTGTGTCTACCATGAAAGGATACTCACGCTCGTGGATGACAACAGATATGATTGGCTCATCATGTGACTGCAGTGATATGGCTGGTGATATTATTTCCCCTCAGGCTCCTCTGGGCACCCCTACCTGGGGCGTACCTGCTCCGTGATGGGTCAGTTCTGTGCTGGACCCTCCCATGGATTAATGGAACATTGGCTCCATAAATGGCCTGGTTGACCACACCCCCAGCACAGACTGTCAGGTGGAGCTGGATTAGCTCCTGGATACCCTGTGCCCATGTCTGGTGGGCCTGGTTGCTGATTGGGTGTGGTCTGCTGATATGCTTGTTGGTTTCCTGGTGTATAGCTTCGGCCCCTGGTTCCACCTCTGCCTCGGCCCCTTGGGGGCCGGTTGCCGCCTCCTCTTGATGTTGGCTGCTGGTAACAATAGAAATGGTGTGTAGCATTAGCAGAGCTGCCATTTCCTGCTGTATTGGGGTCTGCTGGGGATGGCTGTGGAGGCGCTTGGGGTTGGTTGGCCTGGGGAGGTGTTTGGTTTGCCGCTATCATAGGGGCTTGCACTTTATTTTTCTCTTTCTCCTTTTTGACCAACTTGCTTAGCTCTCCCAGTTGCAGCTGTGTTAGCTTATTGGCTAGCTGTTTATTCTCTTCCTCTGTTTTCTTTTTGTCTTTTCTATAGAGCTCCACATGATGGATGATGTGTTCTGAAAACAGGGGCCAATCCATTTTCATCAGCCCCACCACTTCCTCCAGGCGTTGCTGCACCTCTTCTGGCATGGCCTTTTTAACCATTACTTTAAATAGACTCTGAGTCGTTATATTGGCTTT
Source organism: Epinephelus cyanopodus (assembly GCA_026686955.1). Taxonomy (NCBI): domain Eukaryota; kingdom Metazoa; phylum Chordata; class Actinopteri; order Perciformes; family Serranidae; genus Epinephelus; species Epinephelus cyanopodus. The sequence continues at coordinate 1,266,028 of CM048927.1, forward strand.
CCATGCCTCTCCTGTCTCTTCCTTCCACCTTTTCTGGAAGCTGTGTAAGAATTTGGAGGGACATTCATTCTCTGGCAGGGTCTCTCCCTCCAATTTGGATGGATCACTTTTTGCTGGGTAGTGCACCCTCAGTTGTTTCCACACTTTGGCACGCCATTGTCCAGGTGATCTGCTTTCCTGCCACATAAGTGAGTAAAGCCTTGATGTCTCCTAAGGCTAACACTATGCCAGCTGTGATTTCTTCCAGGGACATTATCCACTTATCAGCCCCGTCTGTGAGTGCTGGCAGGCGTTCTGCCAGACCTATCATATCCATGAAAGGCCAAGGCTCATACTGTGTTCTTCCGCTTGGCTTTGTTACAAGGGGACACATGAGGGAGGTGTTGTCACTTTCTGCATCTGACAGGTCCAGCCGTAGGGGGCTGAGTCTCCTTCCACTTCTCAGCACCATGCCCCGCTGGTTCTGCAGTCTGCTATCCGTAGCTTGCGCCCTGGTTTCCATAACGCCTTGGAGCTTCAGACTGATGCGCTCTGTTGCAGAGCTGGGTTGGGGCTCCCTCGGTCTCTGCTGGGAGGCCCCATCCTCCTGCAGCTGCTCCTCCAGTTCTTCTATTTCCTCAGTCATGTGTCTTACCTTTTCTACAGTTCTTTGAGCAATTTCTTCCATTTTCTGGAGTAGCTGGCTGTCTTGGGCGCCAGTCGGCGTTGCTCCCCTTGAGGTGCCCTCTGCAAGTCCGTGGCCGCCCCTCTCAGGTGATTCGTTCCCCATCTGCTGGTCTGGCCAGGGTGGTGGGGGGGTCAATGACGACCTCCCTCCGATATTCCTCCTCCTGGCGTCTCCTTTCTTCCTCCCGGCGCCTACGACAGTGCACCATCTCTTCTTCCAGCCATCCTGACCAATCTCGGTCTTTTGCGTCACCCAGGGGTCTGTGCCGGGACTCTAACTTTCTCTCCTTGTGTGATTCTTTTGTGTGAGACTTGGACTTTTCTCTAGGGAGGCTTGAGCAGCTCGCGTGGTGGTCAGGTTTTTTCATAAGGAGGTTCGAACAGCTGGCATGGTGGGACTTGTATTTGTTCTCTCCCGATCGCCTCAGTTTCCCCTTACCTCTTTGTCCTTTGAGGGGTGCTCACCTTTCCTCGTGGGAGGTGTCTTTTGTGCTGACAACCTATGCTGTTTCTGGGTTGCTTGGTAGCTCAGGGTCCTTTCTCCTATACCTACCCCATTCCTCAGGGTATGGTTCAGAGTCAGTGAATTCTCCGTCCTCATCGTCGTCTGACAATCCATCAGTACTGTCTGTATCTGAATTTGACATTGCTTCCAGTAGTAGCTTTCTCCGCGGCTCCTGTAATTTCCTTCCCTTGGGCCCTTGGTTGGTGTTTTTGTTAGAGTCACTGTGAATTTCCCTTCCAATTGGCCCCCCATTCCCACAGTTTTTGGTGTACGTAGTGGATACTGTCCTGTTATTGGTTGTGTAGGTTCTTGTGGATATGGGGGAGGTGGTGGTATGGGCAGGGGTGGTGCTGTGGGTGTCACTGTTTCCTGGTCTTAGTGTTCTTTTTCTTTCTCTCCCAACTGCACCATCTGTTTTCTTCCCCCTGCCTGCCTGAACCAGTCCAGTACCTCCCTTTCTTTGGCTCTTTTATTCTTTTTCTTGTAGCTGGCTTTAGTGTCTCTAGCTTCAATGTGCCTTAGTTCTGACTCTACTTCATTGCAGCAAGCTAGATTAAAGGTACCCTCCATAGGCCAGCGTTTTTTTCCCGATGTTCTTTTGTGCCACTTATTCACACAACGTTGAATGCGTTTCACTTGATTTGGGTGTTGCCGCATCACTGCCTCTACTAGGGTTAACACCCCCTTCTCCATCTTTCCCTGTTTGGCTCCCATGAAACCTTGTTTGACTTCACTGGCTCTTGGAAGCTCTGGCTGCTCGTCTGTTTCTGTAGTGTGTATCAGCACTATGCTCTTTCCTACTGTTATGGCAGTTTTGTATTTCTTTTCTCTGTATGGATTGTACTCTAGTTTGTGTGATCCGTCCTCTTGAGGGATCTGGGTTAAACAGCCAAATTTCCCTGTCTCCCACTCAACTTTTCTGGGCACAATAACAATCTGCAGCCATGGTGGTATATCACTCCGTCTGCTTGACCTCGTATTCTTATCTGATTTAGAGGAAGCGAAGCTACTGGTGTGTTTTTGTAATTGTCACACAAGCACTGTAGTAATAAATTCAGTGAATAAGGGACCCACAACCCACACAGAATCGCTTCCCATGGGGCACCTGGATATGTTTCTTTTACCTTTTTCAAGTTAGTGAATTTAGTGATTTGCCAGAGTTTCTGTTTAATTTCTTGCTCGTCCTGCCCATACTCAATCCCCTTGTTATCTAGGTAGGTTCTTTCCAGCCAAAAGTGTGTGCATATTCCTCTGTATTCTGCAGGACCCTCTGTAAGGCAGTGTTCTTCCTCTATGATCTAATCCCCACTGCCCTAATCTAATTCCATCTATTTTTAGGTGTTCACTGTCTCCCTATGTCTGACCTCACCTTTTTCAATCTTTTTGCCATGGCTTTTAATTTGTTGGTCAGGTCTCTTTCCACTGCCTCTACTCCTCGCCTCCCTCCTTTGTGTTTGTGCAGTCAACCGTGTCAGAGCTTGCCAGTCTCGTCTTACTCTCCTCTCTATGTCTGTCAAGTCAACCGTCCTGTGTTTTGTCAGTCTTTTTATATTAACATATATTCAACACTTTTACTGTATTCACAACAGCTGTTCCTATTCTACCCGACACTTTTTGCTATATTTACAACAACGTTACATACCACACTTAGTTATATTACAATTTTTACACTATGATCGATCTGTTTACTATCTTCTTATTCTCTTTTCCTTTAAACTCTTTAGTATTCTGTCTAAGCAGACCTGTTCTCTAGATCTAACTTTCCTGTTTCTTCAGGTGAAAAAGGAATATTAGCAAGATAAACAGCGGTATCCACAGCAATACTTTTTTCTTTTATCTCTTTTAGTATTCTGTCTAAGCAGACCTGTTTTCTGGATCTATTTCTCCCGCCCCTACAGGCTGAAGGGAGTATGGGAAGATAAACAGCGGTATCCACAGAAATACTTTTTCTTTTTTATCTCTTTGGCATTCGGCCCGTTCAGACCTGCCCTCTGGCACGGCGCCCCCGCCTCTTTAGGTCTTAGGGAGTGCTGATAAGATGAGCAGCGGTAGCTGCAGATATGCCTTTTACTCTTTTAACTCTTTACTGGTTTATTTTCTCTTGTGCACTCCTTACTTTAAATACTTTAAATGCTTTAACTATCCCTTACTATGTTACTACGCTTGTTATCAGACACACAACACACACACATTCACTCTTTCCGCTCCAAGATCACACTTACTGCACCAGACTCAACCGTCTCCAGTGATCTTAGTTGTACTTTAATGGTTCCTTTAGTTTTTTTCATTTAATCAGCACATCATAACTAGGTTCTTTTTAGGGGAGGGAAATGTCAAATACCATTGACCTGGGCGGCCCCAGCACTGCACCCCAGACACATGCAGAGAAAAAGCTCCGCTTGCCTATTTATTAGGTGGCCACCTGTATGTCTGGTGTGCAGCCCAGTGCTCCGGTCTCAGGTTTCGACTCCCTCTTCCTCTCCTGGCTGGCTCGCCACGTGAGGTGTAAAAAAGGTGGGGGCCTTGAAGGACCAGACGGCTCCCAACTTCTTTTCCTATATATATATATATATATATATATATATATATATCCTATTTATAGTATTTAGCTCAGAGAGAGCCAGTCAAGGAGAGGCGCCAAGGCTCTGGAGTATATTGTAGCGTCCACCAGGACATGTAGAATGATGACGCAGTTATTCGGCAACCCACCGTTTATTGCTTCACAGTACAGGTCACTGTTGGCCGTAACCACGCCAAAAAAACAACGAGACAAGAACTTAGCCGTAGCGTTAGCTCACAAAACATGCACTCCTCTCTCCTCCAGCTCGCACACACACACACAAGCACGCGCACTCACACAGCCCTGCCCCGCCCCCCTTCCCATACTTATTCAATCCAAAACATGCCATTAACTCACAGAACATTAACAGTACAACAGAACATTCACTGCAGGGTCGCTACACTATGTGCGGGGCGGCGAGGGAGGGAGGGATGTGGAGGGCCGCTGCGCCGTGACAGAGAGCTGAGCGTCGGGGGAATATGTGCGGGGCTGGATGGATGCGGTGGGCTGCTGCGCAGTGAGCCCCAGGCTCCCAGAGAGGGATAAAATAAGTCAGTGTGGAGAAGGGGACCGGCTGAGCCCCGGCCGCCTTCCCTTCTGCCCGTGTGACACAGTTAGGGGGATCAGCACTAGAGGAAGAGGTTCACCACCAACCCATATCCTCTACTGCTCCTCCTACATCCTGCTATTCAGATGCCATCTCCCCTCCATCTAAAGTCAATCACCCCAAAGCTCCCAAACCCCCAGCCTCCTTAATACCCCTACCCCTCATTCTCCCGGCCCACTCCCCCCCCCCCCCCCAAAGTCCTCAGACCTCTCTGCTGACCACAAGCCTAACAACAGACCCAGCAAATCTTCACACAAAAAAAAATACTGTTTCTCTGTGACTCCAATGGGAAACACATCAATATGGCACGTCTGTTTCCAGAGAAGAAATCTGTGAAACTTTGGAGCCCCACCACAGAGAAGGCCATGAAACACCTTTCCAGTGGAGAGTTTACAGGTGTAGAACATATCCTCATCCATACTGGCTCAAATGATCTCACCAGAAGAAACAGTGATATTCCCACAGCACTATGGCAGCTGGCAAAAGGAGCCATCAAAAACTTCCCAGCTTTTAAGGTAATGATATCCACATTACTTCCTCACGCAGATATTCCCCAAATCATTATTAACACTATTAACTCAGAGATCACCAGGAGCTGTACTCATCTCCCTAATGTGAGAATAGCACAGCACAGCAGAATAGGTTACCAACATCTGCATGATCACATCCATCCAACAATCACCAGCAGCACCAGAGAGACAGACAGCCTCCCCAAGAGTAGCAGAGGTACCCTCACACCCACCAGCAGCACCAGAGAGACCTCCATCATCTTCAGGAGCAGCAGAGGTACCCTCACACCCACCAGCAGCACCAGAGAGACCTCCATCATCTTAAGGAGCAGCAGAGGTACCCTCACATCCACCAAGAAGACCCGCAGCCTCTCCCTCACCTTTCCCAGGTGCATCAAAGGTTCCCTCCCCCAACCCAGGAGAACCATAGTGACCAGCAGTCCCTCCAGCAGCACCAGCGAGATCTTCCCCAACAGCACCAGAGACATCTCCAGCACAAGCAGCAGCATCCCCACTATCAGCAGCGACACCGGGTCCAACAGCAGCAGCAACAACACCACCTTCAGCAGCTACACCAGACCCAGCAGCAGCTCCCTAGACCACAGTTGTGAACACCCACACAGAGAGACTCCTACACTGCTGTTGCTTCCAGAACAAAGGTTCCTTTAGAGCAAAATCAGTTAAGAGACATTATCTACTCGTTTGTCACAACATTAATAGGTTAAACCAACCATTTGGTACATTTTAAATCTGCGCTAGTACAGTACAAACTTTAACTCATTTAGATTTGGTTACATATTGAATACTTTGTTATGAAGCACTACTTTTTTAAATAAGAGAATAGCATTTTTTTTCACTAAGCAGTTTATGGGGTGCTGTTCGTAAAGTGGCTCACGCTGAAAATAACATCAACATTTTGCCACATTTAGCTTCAAACAATGTTTAAAAAGTGTTGTGAATTTTTTAACGTCACCTTTTACCACATTTACAGCAATATTTTGTTAACTTAGAAATATATTAAATAGTTAAATCTTATTAAATATTAAATATTTATAATATTAAAATGTGGCACCTAAATGTTAAATGTTAAATCTAAATGCTAAATCTAAATCTAAATATTAAATCTAAATGCTAAATCTAAATCTAAATGTTAAATCTAAATGCTAAATCTAAATCTAAATCTAAATATTAAATCTAAATGCTAAATCTAAATCTAAATCTTAAATCTAAATATTAAATATAAATGTTAAATCTAAATGTTGAATCTAAATGCTAAATCTAAATCTAAATTTTACATCTAAATATTAAATCTAAATCTAAATGTTAAATCTAAATGCTAAATCTAAATCTAGATGTTAAATGTTGAATCTAAATGAATCTGGGTGAAACTAAATATTTAGCTAATGTGCAAATTCACACCGCCGGTCACCGGTACCAGAGTACCAAAATAAAAGCTCGAGATGCTCAGACTGTGTTTATAGAATCAAATGACGTATTAAAACCAACTCATCGGGGGAAATGAACACTTGAACATACATTAGTGTGATAAATAACTACCTAAAATAACAAAAACATGTTTGGAGAAAGTTTATTAGACATGTACTTTGAGTTGTTAGTGTCCCTTCGGGGGGAATCGCCTGGTTGTTTACAAATATACTACTATATATCACTATAGCACCATTTAGACTAATCTGATGTTTGTAAAGTCCATAAACACATTGATTGAACACACATTACTATTTCTATGTGCACGCTTTGAAATTAATAACATGGTTATCGTAGATTAACTGGGCTAACCATTAGCCGTTACCCCGTTAGTGGTGTCTGTAACGTTAGTGACTCAATAAACGGTCTGTGAAAATTTTTTTTTCCAGCAGATGTCTTAGTTACAACATGACTGAGCTAGCAAAGCAGTTTTGTGTTGCTACGTGTGGTATTTATTCAGTTTTGGGAAATCACGATGTCTAGAAAGCATCAGTGGCTGCAGCTAACAGAGACAGCTAACATCAGGACGTCATCTGTTAACAGCCTCCCGTTGTCGGATATGACATGAAACTACTCCAGTTAGCTCAATAATGTGACTAAGACATCCGCTGGAAAAAAATATTTTTTTCACGGACCGTTCACTGAGTTAATAATGTCATTACAGACACCGCTAACGGGGCTAACAGCTTACAGTTTTCTAATGGTATTCTACCCGGACGTATTTGTAAACAACACGGCAATTCCCAAATGTTGATGTTATTTTCAGCATGAGCCACTTTACAAATGGCACCCCATAGCAGTTGGAATATTCAGGGATTGTACTCTTCAACCTTTGGATTGAAGACTTCAAATCCTGAATTATAGATAGTATAAATAACATTGATTGAATATCTTACATGAAACATGGAGACATGATAGCAAGCCTTCAAACTGCCCAAGTAACTAAAACCAACTGGATCTGCCCCTCCTTAAAATATCCCCACATAAAAATGGAAGACACTTTGGGGGAATAATTATTTGGTATAGACAGGAACATCACAATTATATATTAACAGTCAAAAAAGGGAAAACACATATCTGGCTAAAAATCAATAGAAGACTTCTTGAAAACTCTAAAGCTGTTTATCTGTGTGCTATCTATTTACCACCTTCAAGCTCACCATATTACTCAGAAGCAGGGGCGGATCTAGAAAAATATTTATGGGGTGGCAAGAGGGGGGCAGGAATTTTTGAGGGGTGGCAACATATGGCAGATGTATATATATTGAATTTAATCACAGTTATCACAGTTTGATGAGAAATAGTATGTTCACACTACACAATGGCACGGGCAGCCATTTACAAACTCATATTTCATGCAATCAATGTCTTGCATTTGAGGTTTCATGTGAAACAGTTCATATTAGGAATAAGTGACTGACCATACAACTAGATCTCACTTAATAGTAGATAGAAGTATGGTAACACTACTGTAGGTGGGGCATTATCACAGGAAAGGCATTAGGGTAAGACACAGGTGATAAGTGGCAGATGTGTGAGAGGGGAAGCAAACAGTTTTTTGACTGTGTCAGAGTGGCAGTGTTGCAGGCAGCATTGTACAAGAAGAAACTATCCAAACAAAAAGACAGATGAGGTCTTTACTGATACAGTGATGAGAAATACAATATAGTATATACAGTATTCACAGCAGTTTAGGTGACATGAAAGGGGCATTTCATGCATGTAAACTGAGCTGCTGTATCAACGAATTATAAAAGTTACAAGGGTATGTTACATCAAAATCTCAATAAACCTGAAAAGAAGTCACATAAAAATACATTTTGCTCCCAATCTGAAAAAGTACAAAAACATTTTGTGAGTAGGTTCATACAGGCCGTTTCTGGACAGTTTTATACTGCATATACAAAAGAAAAAAAAACAACAACAACAGCACTGCTTCATGTTCAGCAGGATTTACACCATTTACACCAGTGTCACATTTTAAACTTTTAATTCTCTCACTTTAGGTTTTATTAAAGGTGATATCAGATTTCTCAGTTGCCAAACAAAGATATAAATACACAAATCTAAAGTGCAGATTCTGTTGTCATCATTTTAACAGCCTTGTAAAGGCTCACCAGTGAGCATAACATGAGGTTGTCATCCCTATAACAGCTGAATGCGGCGATTTCCATGTTGCTCAGCAAAACGCTTCACAAATTTATCTAGATCTAATGCTTTTGTGCGTTTTGATTCAATGCTGAGTACAGCCAAACTCGATAGTCTCTTTTCTGTCATGGTAGACCGCAAATAAGTCTTTATGAGCCTGAGAGATGAAAAACTTCGCTCACAGGATGCACTGCTCACAGGTAAAACAACAGTTATTTTAAACAACCTGAACAACTCATAAAAAACATCCTGGTATGGGTCCAAAAACTGAGTGAACTCCATTAGAGTGGTAGGACTCTCCCTTTCCCTCTTTTTTCTGTCTAGTACTCTCCTCGTCTGATGTAACTCGTGTTTGAGATCCTCAATATTGAATCATAAAGCTTCAGCCAATAGCAGAACAGCCTCCTCTCTCAAAAAAGTTGGACTTGACGGATTTAGTGCCTGGACACCCTGCATAATGTTACAATTTGTGTTAGAAAATCTTCTTCCTATTCCTCCAATCATGTTATCCAGAACTGGATAGTACACAGAGACACAAAAAGAGTGTTTGCTATCTGGAACTACATGCTGTCCCAAAGTGGAGTGGATGACAGTATCCTGAAGCACCTTTGTTGTCTGTCTTGGCCTCTTTGGTTTTTGCTGAGTTGCATCAATGTTACTTTGTTGACATAAATCAAGTGTTTGACTCCACATTTCCTCAAAAGAGGCTTGACAACGGTACTGGACTAGTGTCTCTTTAAGTGCTTCAATAAGTTCAACAGCCTTAGCATAGTCCACTGTTTTAGACTGGAGCATGTCTGATAAAAATTTGGAGTCACTTAGGACCTTTCTCAACAGAACAAGAGATCCAGCAAAATTCAGATCAATTTGAGCCAATATCCCTCTTGCTTCAACAGCTCTTTGTGGATGGTTCTCAGATGCAATCTCTTCAAGTACATGTACTATTGCAGGCAACCTGTCCATAATATTGCGACATGCTATGTGTCTACAGGCCCAACGTGTATCACTTAGCTGTTGGAGTTCCCTTGGTGGACCATCAAACATCTCCCGCTGCACTTCCAGCCATTTGTTATGTACATAGGACCCAGACATGAATACATACAGTCGTTCCAGTAATGAGAAGAAGTTTCCTGCAACTGCCACACTTTTTACAGCATCTACTATAACTAGGTTCAAGCAGTGCGCACTACAGTGAACATAGAAGGCATGTTTGGCAACTTCTTTAATCTTTGCTTGAACACCTGCATGTGCCCCGCGCATCACTGCCGCGCCATCGTAGCCGCCTACAAGGTTTTTCTTGTACTCCAGCCCATGCTTCTCAAGGAAGCATATAATCTTGTCACTTAAGGCAGCAGCATCCAAGTGTTCTGCCACTTCAAACTCCAGAAAGCTCTCATGAACTACACTGTTGTAAAAATATCTCAGAACAAATGACATTTGCTCTTTTTTCTGAACATCTTTAGTTTCATCAACAATAACTGAAAACTGCTTGCTTGTTTTAACCTCCTGGATGATTTCCTCTTTGACCATTGCAGCCAAGCATTCAAGTATTTCATTCTGTATTGTTTTACTGGTGTATTTTGCATTTTTAGCTTGTTGTTCAAGTCTTTTTTTAATAATGGGGTTATGGTTACCCAGCAAGTCTAACATAGACAGAAAAACACCCTTTTGTTCTGAGTCGAGAGACTCCCTGTGACCCCGCTGTGCAATGTTTTCTGTGGCTGTCAGAACTAAAACTTCAGCTAATGTTTTAACGTAGTATTGATTTTCAGCCACCTGCTTCTTTTTTTGCTCATCCATTAGTCCAAACATTGAGGTATTTTTATCCATAATTTTCTTGTTCTCTGTCCATGCAAACATTGCATTTATATGGCTTTCAGATCTGGCATGAGAACAGAAACCACTGTCTTTCATTGTAGCCTTTTTCCAGTTACGATAACCCTCGAGTGAGGTGAAAACAGTCCTTGGAGCATCGGGGAGGGAAAAATGCCTACAAGCAAAACAGTAAGCCGCATCTTTCGATTGCGAGTATTCTAACCAGGGATGAGATTTGTACCAGTCACTTTGGAAGCTTCTCCTGGCTCCTCCCTGGAGGGTCTTAGGGAAGCTCTCTCGGTTTGGCTGCACTGGCACCTCACACCTGGACTTGGATACGTCTAGAAGATAGAGGGGAGGAAAGATTCAAACTGCATTACATCTGAACTAATTATACAATATAACAACTAGTAAAAACACAATCAATTTGGAACCATCATCATTGTAACCATCAGACTGTGTTAACACACATTTTAGCCTGAGAGAGTATTTTTAGGTTCATTTATTTAATTTTGGAATTTATCCTGAGCAATAGATCTAAAATACATTGTACACAAAATATTAAAACTCTGTCCCCATCTCATCACACTTTCACACTCACAAGTTTCCCCAATTATTCATATTTAAGCAAAGCATATATTTATTTGAAGAAGTCTAAGCATTGTCTCTTAAATGCACCTTATAGCAAAATGTCCGTTTTTTCATTTGTTGTGTCATGGTTTTTGTTGTGACCAATATTATTGTTTTGTTGTTTGCTGCCTGCGGTTGCTTCTCTCTCCTCCCCCCTCTCTGCTCTCCTCTCACTCTCCCTCTGCAGAGCTGGATCATGGCAGGGGGGCGGGGCTGAACTCGCTGGCTGAGCCTCATTCACCGCACCTGATCCTCATCAGGCTGATTAACATGTAGCTTTTTAAGCCGGCTTTTTCCCCTGGTTCTTTGCCAGAAGATCCATTGTCTTACACAGTGTCTTGCCACGCTTCTGCCCTTTTCTCCTGCCACGCGTTCAGTCTCGAGTTTTTTGCCTGTGATCCAGTTGTTCTCCCGACACGAGAAACTCCCTGAGTAAGGTGATTTTATGTTGTTACTTTGTTCTCTCAAGTATCTCCCTGAGTAAGGTGATTTTCTGTTGTTACTTTGTTCCCTCAAGTTATCTCCCTGTTTAAGGTGATTTTCTGTTGATACTTTGTTTTTACCCTTGTTGTTTTTTCCCGTAACGGTGATTTTGTGTTTTTCTAGTTATTAGATTTGAGCTTTAACTTTTGTTTTGTTTTTGTTCCCATCCAGCCTCCAGAGCCTTTTTTCCCGTTGTGGTGATTTTCTGTTTTCTTTGTGTTGAAACTTTTGTGCCTGAATAAACTTGTGCTCTTGTTCTCTGCACTCTGGGTCCTGGCCTCGCTTTTTGCCTCGCGGCATCTAACAGAATCTTCTGGCCAAAAAGAAATGGACCCAGCAGAGACAGAGCGTCTCAAGCACGCACTCTCCACATAAGGAGCATTGGTCGGCCAGCACGAGACGACGCTGCTGCAGGTGATGGATCACCTGCAGCGACTCTCCACCAGCGTGGCCCAGCTGAGCACCCAGCTGGCGGTCGTCAGTGACCAGCTCCACCACCCAGCTCTTCGGGCTCCTCGCCTCCCCAGCCGGCTGCAGCACCTCCCGCTTCCCAGACGTCTCCCCCAGAGAGCCGTTCATACCGATCCCCGCTAGGTATTCCGGAGATTTAGGCACATGCGCACAATTTCTTTTTCAATGTACTCTAGTGTTTAATCAGCAGCCTAGCACATACGCTACAGCCCAGTCAAGAATAGCCTTCGTCATGAGTTTATTGTCGGGACAGGCGGCCGCTTGGGCTCTCGCTATAACTGATCAAGAATCAGCTGCTGACGGATTACAAACAGTTTACTGATGAAATGAAACGCATTTTTGATCACCCAGTATGGGGTAGGGAAGCAGTGGGACAATTGTTAGACCTACAACAGGGCAGTCAGACAGTGTCACAGTATGCAGTCAGTTTCCGCATTCTTGCAGCCAGTAGCGGGTGGGGGGACTCAGCGTTACAAGCCATCTTTCAGAAGGGTCTAGCGGGGGAGTTAAAGGACGAGTTAGCTACGAGAGAGGAGTGTAGATCACTTAATGAGCTTATCACACTAGCCACCCGCATTGACAACAGGCTCAGGGAGAGACGGAGGGAGAAGAAGACGGATCAGGCTCGTCGCTCTCCAGCTTTCCCATCACCCAGCCCAGCCACTGTAAGGGACTCCGCCCCTCCCACTTCTGTCAACGCTCCCGAGCTCCAACCCGGCACAACCTCCCCAGATGAGCCCATGCAGTTGGGGAGGGCTCGACTCACTCCTGCCGAGCGACAGCGCCGCATGAGGGACAAACTCTGCCTCTACTGCGGCCGGGGAGGCCACTTCCTCACCAGCTGTTCCGAGTTGCCAAAAGGGCGGGGCTCACCGGTAGGCAGGGAGGCACGGGTGAGCCGAATCTCTTCCTCTTCATCCTCCCAAATACGAGCACCAGGTATGATACACGAGTCACAACGTTCTTTGCCTGTCCAGGTGCTGATAGACTCAGGTGCTGATGACAATTTTATAGATGCTGACTTGTTAAGAATAATAGACTTTCACTGAGCCAGCTTTCCTCTCCCCTGGAGGTCCTGGCGATGGATGGGAGACCCCTGGAAGTGATAACACACCGAACCACGCCACTTAAGCTGACTCTCTCCAGTAACCATCACGAAATAGTTGAGTTTTATGTAATATCCTCCCCACTCGCCTCAGTAATTTTAGGAATTCCCTGGTTAAAGCTGCACAACCCCCACATTGACTGGTCCACATGTACTATCAGGAACTGGAGTAACCATTGCCACGCCCACTGTCTTAGATCAGCAGTACCCACCCAGAGCCCCGAGCCCCACCCACGCCGCAGAAGCGATAGACCTGAGTAACGTCCCCAGTGAGTATCACGACTTAAAAGTGGTTTTTAGTAAGGCCTCGGCAGGTTCCCTCCCACCGCATAGGCCTTATGACTGCAGCATAGACTTGCTTCCCGGGGCTCCGCTCCCTACCCGCAGACTTTACAACCTGACCAAGCCTGAACGGGAAGCAATGGAGAAATACATTAACGACTCTCTAGCAGCAGGACTCATAAGACCCTCCTCATCCTCTGGGGGCAGGGTTTTTCTTCGTGGAGAAGAAAGACAAAACCCTGCGCCCGTGCATTGACTACACCGGCTTGAACGCCATCACTGTTAAAAACAAGTACCCTCTGCCACTTCTCGACTCCGCCTTTAGCCCCCTCCACGACGCAACTGTGTTCACCAAACTGGACCTGCGAAACGCCTACCACCTGGTCAGAATCCGCGAGGGGGACGAATGGAAGACTGCCTTTAACACTCACTTGGGCCACTTTGAGTACCGGGTCATGCCCTTTGGCCTCACCAACGCACCAGCAGTTTTCCAGTCGTTGGTAAATGATGTACTCAGAGATTTGCTTAATAAGACTGTGTTTGTATACCTTGATGACATTCTGGTTTTTTCTCGCTCACAGAAGGAGCACGTGGACCACGTGAGGGATGTTCTCAAGAGGTTGTTGGAAAATAAGCTGTTCGCTAAAAGCTGAGAAGTGTGAGTTTACGTTTCCACTGTTAATTTCCTGGGCTACGTGGTGGAAAAGGGACAACTCAGGGCCGACCCCTCCAAGATTGAGGCAGTCAGAGGGTGGCCGGTCCCAACCAATCGTAAGCAACTACAGTTTTCTTGGGTTTGCTAATTTTTATAGACGATTCATTCGCAACTACAGCGGAATCGCAGCTCCCCTCACACGCTTAACCTCCAGCAAACTTCACTTCACGTGGTCCACTGACGCTCAATGTGCTTTCGATCAGTTAAAAGATCTCTTTGTAAAATGCTCCTGTTCTCATTCACCCAGATCCCGAGCAGCAGTTTGTGGTGGAGGTGGACGCGTCTGATTCAGGAGTCGGAGCCGTACTCTCCCAGCGCCTGCCTGCGGACCAGAAGCTGCATCCCTGCGCCTTCTTCTCCCCGTCGCCTCTCCCCTGCTGAGCGCAACTATGATGTAGGGAACCGCGAACTACTGGCGGTGGTTCTGGCTCTTCAGGAGTGGCGGCACTGGCTGGAGGGAGCGGCTCAACCTTTCATCGTCTGGACGGACCATAAAAACCTGTCCTACCTCCGCTCTGCCAAAAGGCTGAACTCCCGCCAAGCTCGTTGGGCTCTCTTCCTCGGGCGTTTCGACTTCACCCTCACCTACCGCCCTGGCTCCCGGAACATGAAGCCCGACGCCCTCTCCCGTCAGTTCGCCCCTGAGGAGGGGAGGCCGACGCGGGGACGATCCTCTCTCCTGTGTGTGTGGTAGGGGTGGTCCGGTGGCAAGTGGAGCAGGAAGTCCTCGACGCACTCAAAGATCACCCGGTTCCGGACGGATGTCCACCGGGTCGGCTGTTCGTCCCCTACCACCAGGACACCTGTGCTTCTCTGGGGACATGCCTCACGGATCGCGTGCCACCCAGGGGTCCACCGGACACTCTTCTTCAACAGCGCTTTTGGTGGCCTTCTATGGCCGCGGATGTCCGAGCCTTCGTCGCCTCTTGCTCAGTCTGCGCCCGCAACAAGTCCTCCCACCAAGCCCCGGCGGGTCTCCTGCGCCCCTTACCCATTCCCCCACGGCCATGGTCCCACATCGCCGTAGACTTCGTCACCGGCCTTCCACCATCTGAGGGTAACGACACTATTCTCACGGTTGTTGATCGGTTCTCTAAGGCGGTTCATTTTGTTCCCCTCCCCAAACTCCCCACCGCCTTAGAGACCGCTAACCTCCTGATCCAGCACGTCTTCAGGCTCCACGGGATCCCCATGGACATTGTGTCGGACAGGGGCCCGCAGTTCACCTCCCAAGTCTGGAAGGCTTTCTGTCGGGCGCTGGGGTCCACCACCACCTCTCGTCTCCGGCTATCACCCTCAGACCAACGGCCAGACTGAGCGGGCCAACCAGGATCTGGAGACGGCACTGCGCTGCGTAGCCTCACGCCTCCCTGCCACCTGGTCCACCCACCTCCCCTGGGTGGAGTACGCCCACAACTCCTTAATCAGCACTGCCACAGGTATGTCCCCGTTTATGGTGACCTCAGGCTTCCAACCCCCTCTGTTTCCCAGCCAGTCCGGAGTGGCAGTTCCGTCCGTCCAGGCCCAGTTCCGCAGAGTCCGGCGAGTCTGGAGGGAGACACGTGCAGCTCTGGGCAGAACGGCGGAGCGTAACCGGCGCCTGGCTGACCGACGGAGGATCCCAGCCCCAGACTACCAGGTGGGGCAACGAGTCTGGTTGTCCGCACGGGACCTGCCCCTTCAAGTTGATTCCCGCAAGATGGCTCCTCGCTTCATCGGACCCTTTCCCATTGACCGGATCATCAACCCCAGCGCCGTCCGCCTCCAGCTCCCAGCCTCCCTCAAGATCCACCCGGTGTTCCACGTGTCTCTTCAAAAAACCGGTAACCGACAGCCCCCTCCAACCGCCAGAGCCGCCGCCTCCCCCTCCCCGCATCATTGAAGGTCACCCGGCATACACGGTGGATCGCATCCTGGATGTCCGCAGGCGAGGCAGGGGATACCAGTACCTCGTCGACTGGGAGGGATACGGCCCGGAGGACCGCTCCTGGATCTCGCGTTCCTCATATTGGACCCACAACTGCTGCGGGACTTTTACGCCCGCAACCCAGGTAAACCCGGTAAAACGCCAGGTGGCGTTCCTTAGGGGAGGGGTACTGTCATGGTTTTTGTTGTGACCAATATTATTGTTTTGTTGTTTGCTGCCTGCGGTTGCTTCTCTCTCCTCCCCCCTCTCTGCTCCTCTCACTCTCCCTCTGCAGAGCTGGATCATGGCAGGGGGGCGGGGCTGAACTCGCTGGCTGAGCCTCATTCACCGCACCTGATCCTCATCAGGCTGATTAACATGTAGCTTTTTAAGCCGGCTTTTTCCCCTGGTTCTTTGCCAGAAGATCCATTGTCTTACACAGTGTCTTGCCACGCTTCTGCCCTTTCTCCTGCACGCGTTCAGTCTCGAGTTTTTTGCCTGTGATCCAGTTGTTCTCCCGACACGAGAAACTCCCTGAGTAAGGTGATTTTATGTTGTTACTTTGTTCTCTCAAGTATCTCCCTGAGTAAGGTGATTTTCTGTTGTTACTTTGTTCCCTCAAGTTATCTCCCTGTTTAAGGTGATTTTCTGATACTTTGTTTTTTCCCCTTGTTGTTTTTTCCCGTAACGGTGATTTTGTGTTTTTCTAGTTATTAGATTTTTGAGCTTTAACTTTTGTTTTGTTTTTGTTCCCATCCAGCCTCCAGAGCCTTTTTTCCCGTTGTGGTGATTTTCTGTTTTCTTTGTGTTGAAACTTTTGTGCCTGAATAAACTTGTGCTCTTGTTCTCTGCACTCTGGGTCCTGGCCTCGCTTTTTGCCTCGCGGCATCTAACATGTTGTTCTTATTCATATGTAACTTAGTATACTATGCAGCAACAATTTGCATACCATGTGGACCAGCTCGACTGGAGACCGTTGGTGATGGCTCAGGCATTCTCCTTTCCCTTTCACTGTCTGAGCCCTGCACGTTATCTTGTCTCTCGCTTTCTCCCTCCTCATCTTGGTGATGCTCTCTCTCCTCCATATCTTCACCGCTGTGGCGTTCTCCCACCTCCTCCTGTCCCTGGTCGCCTTGGCCTTGTGTTCTATCTCTGTCACGTTTCTGTTGCCCCTCTCTCTCTCCTTCCACCTTGTCTTCATCTTCTCTCTCTCCTTCCACCTCTTCTCCCTCTCCTTCCACGTTGTCCTTCTCTTGTCTCTCTCCTTCCACCTTGTCCTTCTCTTCTCTCTGTCCTTCTGCCTCATCTCCTCTGTCTGCCTTACTTGGATGTTCATTTTCTATTTCTCTTGCCTTTCTCTTTGGTGAGAAAAAACTATATATGCTACTTTTCCTCTTCATCTCTGTAAGATTCAAAGTAACTTTACAATGTTTTACTTGACGCTGAATCAATATTAGCTGTTGTAGCCTACTTTACACAGAACTAACGTCAGACCGGGTTCCACCGGGAAGGTCAGCAGCGCGACACGTCTGCAGCGCGACACGCCAGCAGCGCGACACGTTTGCAGCGCGAGTCCCGTAGCAGCTCGCCCCCGTTAATCAATTACAGCTGCTGCACCGGCAACAGGAGCGGCGCGACAACCCCGTCTGTTGCGCTACGACTCTCTATTTTACGCGGCTCTTCTATTTTTGTCGCGCTACACTTCCCTGCGCGACCCTCCAGCAGATAAAAACTACATGAAATGGTGTGCTAAACAAGCACAATGTGTTTTAAATGAATAAACCATTATCAGAGATATGTGATGATTTTTTTTCATTCATTTAGCCATGTGGCGGACATTTGAAAGCCAGTAGATGACAAACAGTACAGTAAGCTTGTAGATCACTCAAATATATGTAGCCTAATAACTTAGGTGGGAAGCGCTTTAACATTTCATGCAGCCTACATGCAGCCTCTCGGCTCGGCAAACTGTAAACAACCCCGCTGGCTTCTCTCCATGTCGCTTCTGTACGCAGTCAGTGGAGCCCAGATAAATATGCCGCGACGCTACGCTACATGACGCTTGCAGCCGGTGGAGCCCGGCCTTGACGCCCGAGTTCCGCTTTCAAATGTCCGCCGCCACGGACATCTACACAATGTCACGGATAAACACGGGTAAATGACTGAAAACATGGTGCTCGTTTAGCACACACTATTTCATGTAGTTTTATCTGCTGGAGGGTCGCGTAGGGGAGCGTACAAAAATAGGTGGTTGTCGCGCTACGCTCCCGTTGCTGGTGGAGCCGCTGGGCGGGTGAGCTGCTACGGGACTCGCGCTGCAGATGTGTCCGGTGGAAACCGGGCGTAACATTACATGCATAGCTAGCTAAATAACATTCTTCAACCTGATTTTTTATCATCTCAAAATCAGCATTGCACCTATACGAGCACTGTGCTTTCATTATTATTTCATTTCTTGACAGATAGTTAATCAGTGTTTACCTCTTTCCTCCCATGTCTTCTTTCCTGGCGACTCGTGGCTCCACTCAGGTTTCCAAAGTCAAAGCCGCTCTGACGTTATCTTGTGCTGCATTCAATGCAGTCGGACATTGGAGTTTCGCGCTCGTACATGTCAAATTAGCCATAACTTTTCTGTGAATTCTTTGCTGCCAACTGGGGTGGCAGCTGGGGTGGCAAGGCTTTCTTTTAGGGTGGCAGCTGCCACCCCATGCCACCCCAGTAGATCCGCCCCTGCTCAGAAGGATATCGCCATGAAATTCAGAAAGAAATTCTTTACTTCCAATCACTCAGCTCCACATTGTTATGTGGAGACTTCAATGCCAGAACTGGCAGAGAAATAGATTTTATTGATGCAGATGGCAATAATCATTTTGATGTATCCCCTCTTTACCAACTCTTCATTACAACACATAGACATGGCTATGATAGTAGAGTGAACAAGAGTGGAAAAGAAGTTTTACAAATGTCCAAAGCCCTAGGATTATACATAGTTAATGGTAGTAGCCTACACGAGGAGACTCCCTGGGCAGATTTACCTACTGCTCTGTATTGGGAAATAGTGTCATTGATTATGCAATCACAGATATCTGTCCAGAAAGTATAAATGCATTCACAGTCTTGCCACAATGTCCCATATCAGACCACAATCAGATCACACTCTATCTGAAAAAAGCAGAGACCCATACCCAGAAACATATCCCCAATGACAACCTGTTACGTCTCCCAAAACATTACAAGTGGACAGAGAAAAGTCTCACTGATTACACCAATGCATTTAGCAACACTAATATACAAACCATGCTAGATAGTTTTCTTTGTAACCAATACCTGCTAAACAAAGATCGCATAAATTGGCCTAAAGATTTGAATCAGATATTTATGAAACTAGCAAAAGAGTCTGAAATGATAAGATCAAATGTCAAATCAAACAAAAAGCAAGCAAAAGAACAATGGTTTGATAGTGAATGTTCCCTTTTCAGAAAGCATCTCAGAAGCCTGTCAAACAAGAAACATAACGATCCTGAAAACCAAGAACTGCTCCATGAACACCACACAGCACTTACACAATATAAGAAAATTATCAACCAAAAAAAGGCCAAATATACTGAAGACGAATTAATTAAAATTGAAAAGGCAATAGACCAAAATTCTTTTTGGAAGCTGTTGAAAAAATTGAATTCAACCAAAAATAAAGATAGCATTAAAATTCAGAATGGCAATGTTTGGAAAAAATATTTCTCAAATTTATATCTAAATCCAGAAAATGATGGTTTGAACACACAACAGATGTCCATAATTGATTATTTTATTAATTATTTAACTTAGTGTTAAAAAGTGGAATTACCCTACAATTTGGAACAAAGGATTGATTACTCCTATCTTTAGAAGTGGAGACAATCTAAATCCTAATAATTATAGGGGCAGTTGTGTAAATTCCAGATTGCATATTTACTCTCCATACTCTAATCCAAAAACATGTATACCAAAAAAATAAAGGAAAAATATATGCTTGCTTTGTTGATTTCAGGAAAGCTTTTGATTCGATTTGGCACAATGGGCTTTTCTATCAGTTACAGAAATGGTATTGGAGGCAAAGTTTATGATCTAATTAAATGGAAATACTCCGAAAATGAGTGTGCTATAAAAATTGGAAAGAAAAGAACTGATTTCTTCAAGCAGTGTCGTGGGGTCCATCAAAGTTGTAATATGTCCCCAACACTTTTCAATATATATATATTGACCAATTAGCAAACACTTGAAAACTCCCCAGCCCCAGGAGTTGACTTGGAGGGGAAGGAAGTCAAGTGTCTGTTGTATGCAGATGACCTCCTACTGTTATCACAAACAGAACAAGGAATACAAGAATATACTCCATGATTATTGTGTAAACTGGGCAATCAGAGTAAAACCTAGATAAAACTAAAATTGTAATATTTCAAAAGAAATCCTCCTATATGGAAGTGAAGTTTGGGGCCCATTAATTGAACAAGAGTACTGGGACTCAAACCCTTCTGAAAAAGTGCATCTTGAATTCTGCAAAAACATACTCAGAGTCCACAGAAACTGTCTAAACCACAGCTGCAGAGCAGAGCTTGGCCTCTTAATTAAAATTAAAAAGAAAACTATTAAATTTTGGAACCACTTGATAGAATCTGATTTAGACTCATACCAGCACAGAGCATACTTGGAGCAGCAGGGCTGTCTGAACCCAAAAAAAGACAAACTCTTACAAAATATAGACTCAGTGACCATAAACTTGCCATTGAAACTGGTCGTCATAAAAAAGAATGGCTAGAAAGAACAAAAAAATTTGTATCCACTGTGACACAGGAGAAGTAGAGACAGAAACTCACTTTCTCACACATTGTCCCAAATACAAAGAAACTTTCTTTCTCACCCTCCAACAAAACAAAATAATTCAAATCCTTCTGGGAGAAGACAGCTCTGCTGTAGAACTGGCAGGAGAATACATCACTGCATGTCACACATTAAGAAATGTTTCAATGTAAGACTGTTCCTCATTTATTTCTGCTAAAATATTTATTGTTTATTGATAAAAAAAAAAACCATTACCACTATTCTACTACTTATCACTATTATCATTATCACTTATCATTTTATTGTTTAATATTTTACACCCACACACCCACAAAGAAACATGTATACACACAGACACAGACACACACACACACACACACACACACACACAATTCTTTTCTTATTCTATGTTTAAGTTTTATTGTATTTATGTATGTATTAACTTATGAAGTGTATTTTTGTTTTGTTTTATTTACTCTTTATGCTTTAGCTACAAAGTCTCAGTGACACTCATGCAAATAAAGCAAATTTGAATTTGAGAAAAAAAAATTTTTGAGAGAGAGAGAGAGAGAGAGAGAGAGAGAGAGAGAGAGAGAGAGGAGAAGGTGCCCGGTGTATTATAGGGGGTCCTCCGGCAGACTAGGCCTAAGTCAGCCTAACTAGGGGCTGGTACAAGGCAAGCCTGAGCCAGCCCTAACTATAAGCTTTACCAAAGAGGAAAGTCTTAAGTCTAGTCTTAAATGTGGAGACGGTGTCTGCCTCCCGGACTGCAACAGGAAGATGATTCCACAGGAGAGGAGCCTGATAGTTGAAGGCTCTGGCTCCTGATCTACTTTTGGAGACTTCAGGGACTACAAGTAACCCTGCATTCTCCAAGCGCAGAGTTCTGGTGGGATAATATGGCACTATGAGCTTTCTAAGATATGATGGAGCCTGACCATTTAGAGCTTTATTAGTTAACAGTAGGATTTTAAATTCAATTCTGGATTTTACAGGGAGCCAGAGCAGAGAAGCTAAAACAGGAGAAATATGATCTTGTTTCTTAGTTCCTGTTAGTACACAGTGACAACAAGAAGAAGAAAACTGGCCCTTGCACCCTAATCTTCAGTGTCCTTCGGTACACTACCCACCAGCACATCCTCCATGCTACAAAGAAAAACTTGGATGGATGAACGGTCAGTTTCTCACTGGACTACAGTGGCCACAACGTCAAGCAACGACAAGACTTCTCCAAAGCCATCAACACGGTCCAAGCAATGTAGTTGAGTTCTTCCTGCTCTATTCTGCCATACTGAAAGTCAAAGCAGCTGGTAAAATGGAGATTTTCCAGTCTCCAGAAAAGGGAGAGGATTTCATCACCTCCCTCCTGACTTTGCAGGCTCTTCCCTCAGCTGGGAGCAACGAACCAGAGCCCGGGCCGTCGGAGGAAGCTATCAACTAGCTACAGTCACTGAATAATTCAACACATTCCCTGGTCTAATTCACATTATCAGACATCGCCCGGAATCTCTGCCACAGCACTGGTCTGTTAATATAATGTTAGGTTACTTTTGATAGGTCTGGAGTGTCATGTTGGTCTTCTTGTGTTTTGGTTATATTTAGCCACTATTGGCTAATATTAGCCTAGCCCGCTTTAGCATTGGATTCACATAGTCTTTTCAGACTATATCTCTATTTTTATATCTGGGATATTACATTGCCTGCTGCCATTGTGTCAGCCTGTGTGACTAAGCTCTTTTTTCCTTCTGAACTGGGCATATTCACCATACTCCTAGGTCTGATTGAGGCACCGAAACTGCTTGTGCACTCAGGTATCTGGTTACCCGACAGCTAGTTAGCCTCTGTAAGCCTGGATCGATGAGGACATGCTCATTAACGGAAGACCAACAGCCGCTTTTTTTCGTTTAACGTTTTGCTTTGTATGGACACAGACCATCTTTATTTCTGAATGACAGTCCATACTCCGTCTGACGTGCTTGGGACTTTTTCTAAGACTTTATTGTTTGCTGATGTGGCAAGGCGAGCGGTGTGGCAACGTTGCAGACAACGCCACCTGGGGGCTTTCACCAACAGGATTTAAAAATGACCAATCTTCAATCTGAAACAAAGGCACACAGTTCGAAAAATCCCACAGGACAAGAGCGTGATTTCCAATTATAAAAATACCTTTATTAAACAATTATTTTAAAATGAGTAACAGACTAAATAAATAATAATAAATCTAATCATAAGGAGTGATATGAGTTACCAAAAGGAAAATGGGACAGGGCTGGGGCTTACCACGACAGCGGTAATGAAAAAGGGGAGGGATCCAAAAAACTACACTGCACCCGTGACACAGCAAACCAGAAAAATGTGAATAAGGAACCACCACCAGGGGAACCGCTGCCGCTCTGGGCCCTCAGCACCTGTCAAAGGAAAAGAACACCATTAAAAACATACAATCAAGGCAACCCTCACACACACCATAACCAAATGCCAAACCCCAAACCCAAAAGAAACTATTTTAATCACAATTTATCAAAATAAGGAGCAAAAGGGTTCTAAACAATAAATCAAATGTAACCTAGAAACCCAATCAATAATAATTCAAAGAAAGGAATAACAAATGGAATAGGAATAAACTCAGGTAGTTAACTAAGTGTCTGCCACTCTAATTAACACCAGTCTCCAGAGGGGACAGCTCCGCATCTGTGAGAGGGTCGGGACACCCTCTCCTGGCTCACGTTGGCAACTTTTGTTCAGGCTGTACTGCCACGGCTTTGACCGCCGTTAATGGAAACAGATAGAGTAAGATATGAGCCGAATCGGAGCGCCGAATTAAGGTGATTGGAGTCCCAAAAGAGCCAAACCAAAGGAATAAATACACAGAAGGGAAGAACCAAAACAGCAGCAAGGCTCACAGCGGCAAATGACGGCCGTGCACAGAGAGCAGGATCGAGGTGTCACATAGCAGCAGGAGGAGGAAGCCCACAGCCCAGACTCCACCAGCGATGCCTGGGAGAGAATAATAATAAATACACCTCAGACCATCGGCAACTTAATATAAAAGGCAGACAACTACGCGTCTTACCCACAGAAGGCGCACCGCACGCACACAGGCCCAAGGAAGACAGCTCAGCTCCCGGTAACACCACACTGCTAGACGGAGCAAAACCGGAGTAAACACAGGGCCCATAACACTGAATAAATCGAGCAGAGCAGAGCACGCATACCTTTGTTTTGAAACCCGATCTACTAACCAGCGAGATGCGGCCACACACGGCTGTCGGCTCCGTGAAGGAGGAAGAGGAAGCGGAAAGGAAGGGGAAGGGTCCGACCGGGTCTATTTATAGGTGATCGCTTACTAATTATCTGCCACACTGCCCCTCACGGTGGGGAGTGTAGCGCTATCCTGCCACACTGATTAAGCTGTGTATTACTGAGATATCCTGCAATGGACAGTGATACTCATGTAAGGAATGAAATGAGCAATATTTTAAAGCAACATTCAGAATTCTTAATACATAGGACCGGACAGCATTATTATTTTCAAGGGTCTAGACCCAGCCACCTTTTGGCTTCAAAAATGGACCAGCGAGCATTTTGCTGATATCCCCTTGATTAGATCTTCGACAGACAAAGTCACAACTGATCCCAGGCAAGTGAATGAAACCTTTCTCCAATTTATACCAATCGGAGATAACAATTCGATAGAGATAGGTGCAACAATTTTCTTGGGCAACTAGACTTGTCACAGTTGGCAGCAACTGACTCTATGCAACTGGATGTTCCCATATCTTTAGAGGAACTTAAGGCAGCTGCTGTTTACATGTGTAGCAGAGAGAATCTCAGGCCAGAGGCTCCAAAAGTAGGTCAACTCCTCCCCTTTCCTAACCCTCCTAATTGGGCAGGGCCTATTTAACACACCTGTGGCATGAAGGCTGCCTCTCTCCCTTTGTCTGTGCCTGGTGTCTGCCACATGGTCATGTCTCTGAGGTTCCTGCCTTTCTTGTACTGATGGCTGGTCGTCTTGGTGTCCATGAACATTGATTTGAGTGGTGAATTGTGCGGAACGGGTTGAAGGACATCAGGGCAATTGTTGTACCTGCCAAGACACAATCGGCTGCAGTTTTGTCTTTAGTTTAGTTTTGTCTTGCTTTGTTTTGTTTTGTGCTGTTTTGTTTATTTCTAGTTTACTTGAGTTAGCCACCATCTTTTAATCATAGCATTTTATTGAAATTGTTATTAAAAATTAGTGTTTTAGCCGAACCAACTGGTTTAATACAGTTTTAGCTGTTTTCTTTGTTAACATTTCCTTTCTTCTCCCTTACAGTGTAGTGGTTGCTGGCTAGCGGTGGAGGCTAGGCACTCTGGGTGGTTCCCTGCACCTTTGTTTTGTTGTAGTGATAAGGGCACTGGGACACGATTTTCTGCACCTGTTTGCCGTGTGGTTGCTGTGAGTTCACGAGTGGTGGGTAAGTGCACTCATGGGACACATCCTTTGGTAGTTTGCCTCCCCCTTGCTAGCTTCCACTCACTCCCCCTCCCCTTTTTTCTGATAATTTTAATCATTTATACTGGAAGTGTTTATTAAAGCTATTGTTAACAGAACAAATTGTAATAAATTCCCTTACACTTTTCCATAGCTCGGATTTGCATTCACTACTAATTCTTTTGCCTTCCATCCACAGACACTTCCAGTTTAATAGCATTTTCTTTTGTTCAAACAATTAATAAATAAATCTTGATTTACGTTGGAACCACGTCTCTGCCTGTAGTGTTTTGAACCTGTGTGCCTTATTGCATAGCATTGGGTAAAACTCCTTGGGTGAAAGTCCCTAGGTGGCGTTGTCTGGCTTACAATTGGTGTCATTTTGTTATATTTGATAATATAAAACAAACACCTCCCACTACGTTGCCACACATGCAAAGAAATAAGTCACCAGGATTTGACGGGATACCTCCTGAGTTATATGTGACATATTGGGATGAACTGGGCCCATTGCTTCTAAACATGTTAACAACTTCTATAGACAAGAGCAGCTTTTCGAGAGATGTCAATATAGCCCTGATATCCTTACTCTTAAAGAAAGATAAGGCTCTGACAGAATGTGCCAGTTAAAGACCATTCAGTTTATTAAATTTGGATCTTAAAATATATGCAAAAGTATTATCCAACGCATTCAGTATCACATGCCAACATTAATCAAGTGTGACCAGACAGGTTTTATAAAGACTAGGCTAGCTGCGAAAAACGTCAGATGACTCCTCCATGTAATTGATGCTGCAGTAAACAAAACAACTCCAACCGCAGTGCTATCCCTCGACGCTATTGTTACGGCTGCGGCCGTATATTGTAACATTTATTGCATGTATATTGTTTTTTATGTGAGAGTAAGACCTCTTCTTTTTCTGAGAATGTGTGCCGTGTGCCAGGTGCCGCTTCCGTCTCCTTCTCTGAGTGGTGGGTTCTGGCTGGTCGTGGCTGCTGCTGATTGGCTGTCATGGGGGCTTGGCTCTGGTCGTGGCTGTTGCTGATTGGCTGTCGCGGGGGCTTGGCCTTTTTAAACACCGGCAATCTGTCAAAATTCGAGGGTTGTTTTGACAGCAGCGTTCCCTCTTGTCCTGATGCTAAACCTGCCTGTGCCTTATGCTGTGTTCCCACCAAACGCGAATTCGCAAATTCGCGCGTCAAGATTACATACAAAGTCAATGCAAAGACGCGATTAGACGCGAAATCGCGTCCAACGCCTCATCGCTCGAGTTGAAAATATTGAACTTTTGAGGTGAATTCGTGTGACGCTGTGCCGCGATAGCCAATCAGCGTTGAGATTCTCCTGACGACACTGGCGTGTGTCAACAACGTCCACTTGTTGACACAGCAATGAACTACTACTCACCGGAGAGAGATGGACAGGCGCTCCGCAGCTGAAATGGAGCGCCTGTAGTTGGTGTCCTGCCGGGAGATCCTGGCGCCAGCCCTCGCCAACAGGTCCTCAAACTGGGCCCCAGTCAGCCCGAAGTACCGCTGAAAGCGGCTATCATCCAGACGGAGTTCCTGAAAGAAGTGGTGAAACTCGCCGAGCTGGATGTGCTTCTGCAGGATAGAGTGAACCCAAAAACGACGGCGTTTGGTCCTCCGATGCATCTGGGACTTCCAGAGCAGGTACAAAGCGGCGATGGTGGTTATCTCAGCCATGGTCGTCAGTGGCTACCTGGAGCTATATGATACTATGTGTCTACTCTACAGACCGCAACAAAAAGGAGCAGGCTTGGGTGAAAGACGCCGAGGAGACTGGTCTACTTGGTAAGTTCTGTAAATATGTGTCTTTGTGATATTGGGCTTTATAAATAAAATTGATTGATTTAATTAGTTTGCAGAATGGTTGTACTATGAATGTTAGCACTAGCTTAGCTCCAGGTAGCACAGCCGGCTTCTCCGTACTTGCGCGAATGACGCGATGATGCAAATTAACAAAATGGTCGCGTTACGAGCGATAAAATTGCGTTCATCGTGTTTGGTGGGAACACAGCATTAGAGGGCCAGTGTGTAAAATGGGTTGAAAAGCGTTGAAAACAGTGACATTAGTGGTCAAATTCTAGATTGCAGGGCTCGCTCGCTCACCCCTCCCGTCGGGTAAATGACGGTGGCCTTGTAGGGACAAAAAGCCGTGCACAGTTTTTCAGGAGTAGGTCTATCTAACGACGAGGTGAATGTTTGTTTATTTCGAAATCTAAACCATGTTACGATATTGTAATGAATCCCTCACGAGCAGGAGACCAGAGTAGCGTTTGGGAAAAAGGCCCGTTTATTTGAGCACTCCAAAAACTCCGGTAAAAGACTCTGTCCCAAACTCTTCTAGCGTAACACACGAACTTAATACACACATACTCATTTACAGTACCTAGTGGGGACCCCCCTCTCCTCTCTGCTCCACCAATCTCCAGCTCGCACACTGACTGACAGCGTAGCCTGTAAACAGAGCTCAGCTGTTTATTTAGCCTAGCAATATCTCTGGACTGTAGCAGCTGCAATGGACAACTTTGAACGCGATTTTGAAGAGTTTCTTGTAGCGGACACAGACCCAGAGCCATACCTGTTTGAGCCGGAGCATACAGATGAGGAACTCCATGTTTTGGAAGCTGAGCGGGTGAGGAGAGAGGCTGAATCCTCCGCTCCCATTTTGCTGCACAGAATGGGATTCGGTGCTACCATCGTCGGGGAGATATATCATCAGGAGGAAAACCGCCGCAGAGAGTGTATCACAAGGAGTGAAGTTGTGTCTTCTTTTCCTCACAGATGATGGTTCGGGTTCATTCTCTCCTGTTGCGTGGTAAGTGTGGTCCATTCGCAAACTTTATAACTAAAAAAACTTTTCACTACTCTATCAACGAACTACTAACACTCTCTGCTGTTTCCTCCTCCTTCTTCCTTCCTTCCGCTGTGTTCGTTGGTTTATTTATACAAGGCCCTTGCTATATATACATACATATATATATATATATATATATATATATATATATATATATATATATATATATATATATATATATATATATATATTAGAGATGCGCGGATGGCAGTTATGATCGGGCGGGTCGGGTGATAAAAATGAACAATCTGATTAATGGCGGATGGGTTATGGGCGGGTGAAAATAATAGCCTAATAATAACTTTTATTTAAATCGCACCCTTTAAAAACAAAGTTTACAAATTGCTTTGACAAACATTGATGAGGGGAAAATGTATTGCATGCTCTAAAATGTGAACAACACATTTTAATATTTATATTTAGTCAGGCACAATCTGGCCGGCGGCCAGACTTTCATTGAGCCTAATTGAGGACCCCTGTGTATGGACCAGAACACCAGAGCATGATGGAGGGCGCGAAGGCAGTCATGTGGAAGGGTTTATTTACCACAGTGATCCCCGCAGCAGCAGAAATGAGTGTCTCCTCATTAAGAGTGCCAATGTGCATATATATATATATATATATATATAAGCTGAATTATAATACTACGAAAACCAAACAAATTTTATTTTATAGCGATTATACACTTATATAAACATATTAATGGGTAGAATATTCAGATTCAGATTTGATAATAAACCATGCCATATATTACACACTGGCCCTTTAAACTGATTCTATTGTGTTTTCTGACTGGAGAGCGGTGAGCCTTAGTTGAACGGGTAGATTGTTGTTTGTGTCCTGCCGTTACGAGCGGTGAGCAGCTTGTCTGCAGCCGACCCGTTGCAGCGCTAAACAGCATTTTCATTGTCACTTGCACAACACTTCTATATATTTGTATAGCACTAAGCAGTAGGGGTGAGCTGCCATTTATGTTAAACTGTTTTCTCCTGTTTTTATTTAGTTTAGGAAGTTAGGTTTAGTGATTGTATTTTTGTTTCTTTTCTTTCACCTAGGGTTTAGTTAGTACTTTGGGAAAGATAGTTTGTTTTATTTGTTGTTTTGGCCGGGGCTCACCCTGAAGAAAAGCTTCCTTATTTATAAAATTGTGTTTCTATTTGTGTGATGGTGAATAAATTCACCCTTTTTGTCGTGCATTATCTTGTGTCGGCTCATATTTATGTTACACTTCCCGACCCCTAGACGGGTGCGTAACAGCTATGAAAAACTTTAATAGACTGGAATGGTCTTTCTTATGGGCTGTACTGGAAAAATGGGTTTCTGCACTTGTTTTATTCATACGGTTAAGGTCCTGTATTGAATCCCTCGCCACTAGTGCTTACTGGCCAACTGTCCTCCACACTGTTCCCAGTCACTAGATCCTCCCGACAGGGCTATCACCTGAGTCCGGCGCTCTTTGCGCTTTCTCCCGAGGCCCTCGCTCGAATGATCCGTCAGTCCACCACATCACGGTACCCACCATCACATGGCATTATATGCTGATGATGTTCTGGTCTTCATGGAAAAGCCACTACAAACTTTACCTAGCCTATTGTCTGTTTGTGAGGAATTTAGCTGTCTGTCTGGCCCTAAGATTAACTGGACCAAGTCTTCCTTGCCACCCCTTTATGATTTAGCTAAGGCTTTGCAATTTCCAGCTGACATTTCCATTGTCCAAGACTTTAAGTATCTCACAATTCAAATCTTCCCTCCTTGAACCGCATTGTAGCAAACAATTATTCAGAAATACTGAATAAAGTTAAGGCAGATTTAGACAGATGGATTCATTTTTCAGTTTTCTCCGAGCCCGTCTCTATAGTCAAAATGAACATTTTACCAGAATGAATGTCATCAGCTCAGTGATCCCTCTCTCTCCTCCTATCAATTATTGGAACAAAATTCATTCCAGTATCTTATTTGGTATAGAAAGTGCACACGTTTGAAATTAACCACTACACAAACAAGGAATGCAAATGGTGGTTTTCATCAGTCCCCAACTTTAGGTTTTATTTCTGGTCATTTGTACTCAGACCGCTACACGTATGGCGTGACTCAAAAGTATCAGTCTCCTGGCGTAAGCTGGAAGAAAACTGCATACGACTTGCAGGAGGTTCTTTTTGCCAATATACTGTATCTAATAAACAATGTCAGCTACATTTTGGTCCGATAGTTTCTCATCTCATTCAGCCATGGCGCACAGCTGAATCACAATGGCTACGGTTACATGATGGCTTCTCATTCAGAATGAAATAAATCTGAATGAAATCATTCTGAATTAAAGTTTTTCCAGGTAGTTTACATGGGAAATATTCATTCCGAATGAGGGTTTACACGGGAGATCAGTTTAATCGCCTTTATTCGGGTCTGCGGATGGTTTGGGGCAGGGAAGATTTCTGATTGGATAGGGGGTGGGGCGGATGTTACTTGTTTATGGTAACTGGAAGAAAACACTGTAGTAATGGAGGAAGACCCATTTCATCCCCTCCTTGGAATAACAGCAATATTTGTTTTTTAAGGTGATATATGCAGTGACTTGGGACTACGTTCCTTTCAAAACATTAGGGATGAGTATAATTTGCCTGCATCCACCTGCAGCTTAGATCATCTCTACAGGCACATGGTGTTCCTTGGCGACAATCTTTACCCACTCAACCTCTCTATAAGTTATTTGCTACACAGATTAAAAACAGGGGTATTGTATCCATTTTATATCACTTCTTCCTGGAGGCCTCCTATAATGACTTACCACTTGACAGATTGTGGAGGCATGATTGCCCCAATCTCTATCCTGATTTCAATTGGGTGGATGTCTGGGCCAATATTAGGGAGGCCTCCCGCAACTCGGACCATCAACAGATCCTCTTTAAATACATACACAGAGCATATTTGACCCCTTGCAGACTCCACTCAATGAAGTTGAAAAATGATCCCTCATGTAACCTTTGTACTATGAAGGCCTCAGGCACTTTTCTGCATATGATCTGGAACTGCCCTCCAGTCTCATGATTCTGGACTGAAGTAGCAGCCAAGCTATCTCACCTAGTATCAGTAACCATCACAGTGACAATCCCCACCCTGTTATTAAATGATCTGTCAGAGCTGAATATCACCAGACTCCAAAGGCACACTGTGTTAGCTGGCTTGACAGCTGCCAGAAAGTTAATTGCATTATGATGGAAACCTCCCCATTCTCTCACTACCAGACACTGGACCCTGGCCTTCCTGGATGTCATTTATTTAGAGATATCAACTGCTAGAATTAGTGGTGCAGGTGAGGCTTGTTGCTGGCATGCTGCAGCTGAATCACTAAAAAAAGATCTTTTAGGATAAACTCTTCCCTTACCTGATGCCTCCCTATGAGTTTTAATAAACCATCTTGTTCACCTCTGTGTGTGTGTGTGTGTGTGTGTGTGTGTGTGTCTTTTTATTTATTTTATTGCACCTTATTTAGTTTCCTGTGAACTCCTTTGTGTATTGCAACTGTAATGTTGTTGATCATAACTGGCTTTTGTTTACTTTAATTCATTGTTTGTTAAGTTTGAGTTTGTATATTGTATTTGTTGTCCAGTGAGATGTGCTTTTGGCTGTAAAATGTGTTTTTGTTTAAATAAAAAATATTTGGTCACAATAAAAAGAGGAGGGATATTGGGATGAACCCAATGTAATCATGAACGCAGGAGTGAGGGAGTTGCTACGCCCACAGCACAGACACACAAAGTGACAGACAAAGGGAGAGGAAACAAAGGACAAGGACAAGCACAGGGAAATTAGTGACAGCCAGGGCAGTGACAGTTTCATAGTAAAACACATGTTGCTTCCTGGATTAGTATTTGTTCTTTGCAGTGATGTTGTCCCCTGGGTCTTTCTTTGCTTACTCATATAACAGTATGCCTTGACCCTTCTTTACTTATTATATATGATGTAGCAATTTTATTTCATGTTTTATTTATCCATTGTTATCTTTAATTTTTACATTTTATTTTTTGCCTTAAATCTTATTCTATTTAATGTCCTTTGATTTTGTCTTGTGCTGCTGTGATACTTGAATTTCCCCCCTGGGGGATCAATAATGTATATATTTTATCTTATTAGGTTTTGGGGTAATGAACCAGGTTCCAGTTCATCCTACATGTTTGATACACCATCCAGACCTTAAGCCAAACTGAATCCATACACCTTGCAGAACATCCTCAACATTTACAGGTATGGATCCTTGAGGCACAGAACTAAAGAAGAGTATGTTTTTATGATGTGTAATGAGATACAACTATGTAAACTCAATTCAGAACACTAAGGTTTCATTATACCGGAAAAACCCACTAATAAAGAAATGACAAATAAGTCTGTAGGGGCCATTTCATAGTTTAATTGTTTATGTGTATGTTACACATGCACAATGATGACGACATGTGTTCAGGTTTTGTTGACTTTATTTGCACAGGAAAACTGCAAATATAACAAGAAAGACAGTCTCAGATGAGTATAGGCTCTCTGTGCTGCTATCTTGACTGTTTACGCTGTACAACTGAGTTTACTTCCTTGTACGCCAGGATTACAGCCAAAAATAATAAAGTACAGTATTGACTTACCCTTTAAGGTTGACAATGTCTTCATGCCAAACAATTGCTGTATTGCTGAACAGCATGTCATGAGCTTGAAAAGAAAGTTTCAGAAGAACAAGGAATATCATCAGGAGTATACACAGTTCCTTTCTGATGTCATCAAAGGCGGCTATGCAGAACAGGTGCCTCAACAACAACTGAATGGCACAGAAGGCAAAGTCTGGTACATTCCACACCATGGGGTGTATCATCCTAAAAAGAAGACACTACGAGTTGTATTTGATCGTGGAGCTTGATCGTGGACCTTGTTACAAAGGCACCTCCCTGAAGAGTCAACTGCTACAGGGTCCAGCTTTCACAAATTCCCTCTTTGGTGTTCTCATGAGATTTAGACAGGAACCACTTGCCTTAATGTCTGACATCAAAGCCATGTTCCATCAAGTGAAAGTGTCACCGCCACATACTGATTTTCTTCGTTTTTTGTGGTGGCCTAATGGAGATGTGACACAACCGCTGGTGGACTTCAGGATGAAAGTTCATATTTTTGAGGCAACATCATCACCAAGTTGTGCCAGTTTACGCTTTAAAAAGAGCTGCTGATGACAACAGGACTCAGTACAGTGACAAAGTGCTTCAGACCATCACACAGAACTTTTATGTGGATAACTGTTTAAAGTCTGTGTCCTCAGAACAAGAAGCTATGCAAATGCTAAGAAAAACTTACTGGGTTACCAGTGCAAACTCAGCCAGCAGAAAAATCATTGCTGACTGTGTCATTTGACGGTGCCTTCAGGGGAAGGTTGGAGAACAAAAAATGACTGATTTGCCAGTTGAAAGAATCCTACCAGACTTGCCGCCATTTACAAATGTGGGAGTGGATTACTTCGGACCAACTGAAGTTAAAAGAGGCCGCAGCCTAATTAAGAGATATGGAGTGATTTTCACATGTATGACAAGTCGAGCAGTGCATCTTGAGATGGCCTATTCACTCAATACTGATTCATGCATAAATGCCATTCGCCGGTTTATGTGTCAACGTGGACAAATCTCCAACCTCAGATCGGACAATGGAACCAATTTTGTTGGAGCTGAGAGGGAAATAAGAGAAGCTCTACAAAACTTGGATCAGGACAAAAAACAAAGTGCATTGACACAGAAAGGAATTGATTGGACATTTGACCCCCCTGCTGGATCTCATCATGGAGGAACATGGGAGCGGATCATTCGCCTCATAAGGAAAGTGTTGTACTCCATCCTCAGACAGCAGACCTTAGATGATATGAGTTTTTCTACCATTCTCTGTGAAGTTGAAGCAATCCTTAACAGCCGTCCCATCACAAGCCTTTCTGATGACCCTAATGACTTGGAAGCACTGACACCAAGTCACATTCTGCTACTGAAATCCAAACCACTTCTTCCTCCTGGACTTTTTGAGGAACATGATCTGTACATGAAGCGGAGATGGAAACAGGTCCAGTATCTTTCAGATCTGTTCTGGAAATGGTGGGTGAGGGAATATCTTCCACTGCTTCAAGAGAGACAAAAATCGCCAAAGTCACAAAGGAACTTCTCTGTTAATGACATTGTTATTATTCTGGACCCATCTGCTCCACGTAGTTAATGGCTGATGGGCAAAGTGACCAAAACCTTTCCAGATAAAAGAGGAGCAGTCAGCATGTAGTTAAGGACAGAATAAGGTCCCACCGTTGGCCAATGAAGAAAGAACATTTCACACACATACACCCTTTTTGGCTCCTTTTGATAGTTTATGTTATTAATATGTAATTGTAAGTGCACACCAATACAATTATGGGGCCGGTGTGTAGGAGCCATTTCATAGTGTAACCAGCATGAAAAATCAGGTCACTAACCCTGTATTTGTCATTTAGACAGTTCCAGTAAACCTCCAGTAGGGGGCAGTGTTCCCCCGTTAGTGTTTGTATTCCCCGTGAACCTAGGTCAGGTATCGCGTGAAGTCTGCATCCTTGAGCAGATGTCATTTTCTCTCAGACACAAGACAGACGGCAGCAGAGCAGACCATACCGAGAGAGTCAGCTGCAGAAAAACAAAGGAAACACAAAGCAAAGACAGCCGCGGGTAAAGGCAGAGAAGTCCGCAGGCAGACCCGATAGTTACAGGCGAATCCAGGTTTTATCCCGATAAGCTGTGAGCCGAGGAGAAAAATCCCCTTTGTGAGAGTAAATGCTTGAGACTCCGGTGAGTTAGTACACAGTTAGCCTGCAGTTTGATAGCTGCTCAGGTGGAAAAGATGCATTTATTGTGCCGTTAACTTGGTTTAAGTTGGTCTATATTGCTTAAAATATGCCATATAATGTTTTCCAATGTCTCTGTTACTTTTGTGCACTTTATACCGTAGCTTATTGTTTGAAAAAAGATCGCTAGTTAATGCTAATGGTAATAGTGACCACGATATGCTAATCGCTAGCCTGAAATGCTAATTTCTCTATTGTTTATGCTTAGCTCATGCTAATCGCTATGCTAATCGCGAAGCTAAAGCTAAATTTACACCGTTTGCAAAGAGAAGATGCAGTTATTTATTTTTTATGCCATTTGAACTGCTCATTTTGTGTTATTAGTCACTGCAATGGGTAATAGTACCATTTAAGGTGTGGTATATTTCATTTTTGATTAAGAAATTGCACTTTTGTATATAAAAACTGTAATTAATTTGATGTTAAAGAGTTAAATATTAAAAAGGTGAATTAAAATAGTTAACAACTGATGATGTAAGATAAATAGAGGTTAAAAAGGCTGCATAAATTATGTGTCTGTTAAAAATAGTATTGTTGATGTGATAATTCATTAATAATTGATTACATTTATTTTGTTTTTGAACTGAGAAAATGATGAGATCTTATAAGAAACTGATAAGAAACTGAGACAGAATCAGATGAAGTTCCTTACAACTATGCACTTTCTGTGTAGGTTGGTTTTCTTTTTTGCTAGTCTGAACTACTGTCTGAGAAATAGAGTAGAACCCTGCGTGGGACTGTTTTCTTCATCCCACTCCTTGCTCGCTCCCGCTGAATTTCTGACCATTACCGCCGGCAACCACAACGTGTGTGTTACACTCCCACCCGCTCCCGCAGTGTTTATGTCCACTCCTGGTTCAGGGCATATTCGTCAATTTATGAATAAATATGGAGTGGAAACGCTCATGCATGAGCACGAAGTTCCTACATTAATTGAGAGGCTTTACAGATATGCCGAAAATAATGTGCATATTTCTGGCTTTCTGCTACATCCCGGGGGTCTGCCCATTGGTCCGACATCCCATTGTTCCGACCATATTAAATCCATTGTTCCGAAGTCCGTTCTGAAATCATCATGATGCCCTGTGGTTAAGGTCTGGTTAGGTTTAGGCACAAAAACCACTTGGTTAGGGTCAGGAAAAGGTCATGGGTCATGGTGTGGGTTAAAATGAAAAAGAAAGTGACAAACTCATAAGCCGTGAGCCTGCTTCGCCTCAAGCCTTTCCCAGCTGACCCAGAGCCGGTCGCAGCGCACCATCAAGGGAGAAATATGCCCGCCGGGAGCCATTCAGAACCGCGGAGAGCCCCTCACACAACCCCAACCCCAGAGTTAATAACAGGAGGTTATGGTGTTTCACTCTCTCCTCTCTATGACACTTGTATCTCGACCAGTAGTACTTTTGTTGCATTACTGATCCTCTATGGTACACAAATACAGTATAGCCTAGTATAATCACATATTGGAACAACGGGACGTTGGACTAATCCCGCAGTGTTTTTTTTAGCTGCCCGTTTCCGCCCGCAGCAAAGTTCAAACCGCCCACACCCGCGATATTTGCGCAATCCCAATGCAGCCCTCTAAAATAGAGAGAGACAATTAAGATGGCGAGCCCAGCCCAGCGATTCTGAGAGAGCGAGAGAGAGGGAGAGAGAGAGAGAGAGAGAGTTGGAGATGCAGTGTAGTCAGCTGCAGAACCTACCTTGACGACACGAAATTGAGGACAAAAGAAACTGAATGGACATTGATACACAGAACACACATACACACACATTGGATCCTTTTTCTTGAACTGAACTTACCAGAACATCGAGCAGGAGAGCTCGAGTTCTATGGACTCCTCTTTTGTTTTCTTTTATTTTACGGCACCTTATTTTGGTTAATAAATGCACAGCCAAACTGTTGATGTTTATCATTTGTTTTGCATTGATATTAAAATATCACCTGTTCAAATGTCAACACCCGCTCCCTTTTGTGAGTCACTTCCTGGTGCAACTCCTACCGGACCTAGAGCGATGTGAGTATCCATTAAACCTAAAAGTCAAGACTAAAGGTGCTACATAAACACTTGGCAAGCCAGCCAGAAGGAGTTGATGGTTGAACAGTTGACATTTTCGTTTGCTATCCCCGGAAAAAAAAAAGTGAAATTCACATTTAGAAAATTGTGTTTGTCGTCGTCGTCGTATCAAATTGTGTTTGTTGTAAATGATATTATGGATGTTATTACAACTGAAAATGTGAAAGTACCTAACTCTGTCTTAGCAGATGGTTTAACTGGTGAAGCAATAGACAATGAGGTCATTGATTACTTAGGGCATTGCGGTCCTATTGAAAGGATAATCAAAGTAACCAGTTCAGAAGCGCGGTTTAAAGACACAGCTATCGTAGAGTTTAAGTCAGGTGAGCCCATTCAGTTCCTGCAGAGCACTTTTCCCTGCAGCCGACCCACTAGTAACCCAGACATTACAAACCACATTCAGTGCCTCTCTGACCTTTATGCAACTGATAAAGGTTCAACCTTGACACACACTTATTTAGCTGAACTGAGAGATGTTGCTAAGTTAAGTGGTGCTGACTTTGAGAAAGTTTTGCTGGAAGAGTTGACCAGAATTTGTGAGTCTACCAAACCCCAGACAGCTGAAACAGGTACGTCTCAAACCGACAATGAATCTCAGTTGACCAGTGATGTAACCTCAGCAGAGATAAGTAAGTAAGTAAGTAAAATTTATTTGTATAGCACTTCTCACAGAGAGGACTCACAAAGTGCTTCACAGGATTAAAATACCAACAAGAATACATACATACAAACATACATGTCACATACAGAGACACAAAAAGTTAAACAGTTGTTGCAAAACAAATCACTTAAGACAAGTTAAAGAATGCCTGCCTGTATAGATAGGTTTTAAGATGCTTCTTAAAAATATCAACCGATGCTGCAGCTCTCAAATTCTGTGGGAGGGCATTCCACAATCTGGGCGCAATGGACTCAAAGGCCCGGTCACCTCTAGTTCTAAGCCTAGTGCGAGGAACTGCCAACAGGCCGTGATCGGCTGACCTAAGTGTCCTACTAGGAACGTATACGTGCAGCAGGTCAGACAGATACTCAGGTGCCTGACCATGAAAGGCTCTGAAAGTTAAAACAAGGATTTTGAACTGGATCCTGAAGCTGACGGGAAGCCAGTGTAGGGAGGCCAGGACAGGAGTAATGTGGCAGTTTTTGGGTGATTTGGTAAACAGCCTGGCAGCGGCATTCTGCACCAATTGGAGGCGATCTACAAGAGATTTGCTGAGACACATGAAGAGAGAATTGCAGTAATCCAGACGTGATGACACAAAGGCGTGAATGATCATTTCTAGTTCAGCATGTGATACAACAGATCTCAGTTTTGCAATATTTTTAAGGTGGAAAAAGCATGTACGGGTCAACGCATGGATGTGTTTATCAAAGTGCATGGCCTGGTCAAAAATAACTCTGAGATTTCTCAGGTTAGAGCGGATATTTAAATTCAGGGACCCAATACAGCTCGCCACCCTAGAAGCAGTACAGTCTGGAGCAACAATAAGGACCTCGGTCTTAGCAGTGTTAAGCTGGAGGAAATTGTTGACCATCCAGTCATTAATTGCAGACAAACAGTCATGCAGTACATTCAGACAGTCAGTCCTGTCAGGATTAAAGGAAAAATACAGCTGAATATCATCCGCGTACATATGATAAGATACACCCTCAAACCTGTTGATAATGATTCCAAGAGGTAGCATATACAGAGCAAACAAAATTGGACCCAACACTGAGCCCTGAGGTACCCCACAAGAAAGGGGTACGGACTCGGACATGAAAGGACCAGATGCTACTGAGAAACTTCTACCAGAAAGGTAGGAGGCAAACCAGTCAAGGGCACTGCCTGAAATGCCAACACAGTCACTGAGCCTATCTAACAGGATGTGATGATCCACAGTATCGAAGGCTGCGCTAAGG
The DNA here is from genome assembly GCA_026686955.1 of Epinephelus cyanopodus. NCBI lineage: Eukaryota > Metazoa > Chordata > Actinopteri > Perciformes > Serranidae > Epinephelus > Epinephelus cyanopodus. Next base: position 1,304,939 of record CM048927.1, read on the forward strand.
TCAAGCAGCACTAGGATGGTACATTTACCCGTGTCAGAGGCCATCATGATGTCATTAGACACTCTAAGAAGTGCTGTCTCAGTGGAATGCTGCTGACGGTAACCAGATTGAAATTTATCATAAATACAGTGCTTATTTAGGGCAGGGACTAGTTGGTTAGCAACGACTTTTTCTAAGATCTTTGAAATGAAAGGCAATTTAGAAATGGGCCTGAAGTTGCTAAATAATGAAGGGTCCAGATTTTGGTTTTTAAGAAGCGGCTGGACAACCGCATGTTTAAAATAGGAGGGGAAGCAGCCAGAAACCAGTGAGCAATTAATAATATAGAGCAGGGAAGAGCCGATGGAACCAATAACTTTTTTCAGTAGAGATGTGGGCAAGATGTCTAACGGGCTGGAAGAAGTCTTCATACTGCTCACTAGCTTAGTTAAATCTTGTAGGGAAATGGGTGAGAAACGATCCAGTATTGGCTGCTGTAAAGGAGGAGCAGGGGGACGAGCAGAAGAAGAAGGGGTAATACTTGCTCTAACACTAGCAACTTTGTTGACAAAAAAAGCTAGAAAATCGTTACAGTCATTAACAGAAAAAATGGGCACCACAGGGGGCTGGGAACAAACAAGATTATTTATAGTGTCGAAGACAACTTTGGGATTCCGCTTATTGGAGGAAATGAGGTCAGCAAAATAAGAGGCCCGAGCAGCTTTAACCATTAAGTTATATTCTGTTAAGAGTTCTTTCAAATAAGTACGATGGACCTGTAGCTTTGTAGACTTCCACAGGCGCTCGATACGGCGACATTTGCGTTTAAAACAACGAATATCATCATTAATCCAGGGGGTAGGATTAACGGTAGCGACTGTACGGGATTTCAGAGGAGCAATCTCGTCTAAAATAACGGAACAATGTGAATTAAAAGTGTGAACTAGAGAATTGGCATCACTCTCATCACCAAAAAGCTGCCCTATGCTGTTTTTAAAAACAGAGGAGAATTTCACGGTAGACAGGTCATTTAACATACGTGAACAAATAACACGCTTTCTGAGTGTACAATCAGTGTTAAAAGACACATTAAAGAGAATACATTCGTGATCAGTCACAAGCAGCTCCTCAGAGCCGGTAGTGACTAACCCGACCCAAACTCCTGTTAAAGTGGTCACTGACGTAACTCATTCCCACGAACATGACTCCCTTTCACTCATTGTAGGTGGAACAACAGTTTCATCACGAGTTTACAGTTGGAGCAAAAGAAAACCAACCCCCCCTCATTCTCAGAACTGCTCCTTCTGTTACGCACAGACGAAGATCGCCAAGCTGCTCAGTCAAACCCAATGAAACAACACTTAGGATTTTCTAAAACCAAAGTCCAGTTGAACCTCCTGTCTGTTAATGACTGTACCCCTGATGATACTGACATGGCAGCTCCAGCATCTGTGACCCCTTCCGTTGACACGAATAAATTAGAGCAGCAAATTGCTGAGTTACAAGCACAGATAGCTTCTCTCAAAACATCTTTGAGCAGCAATCCAGCTCAGTCTCCCCCTAAGCCAAATAAGAAAACAAAACCCAAACCAAAGACCCCAACTGAACCAAAATCCCCACCCCCAGGCGAATCTACCCCTGAAAAGAGAATCCGACCAGACTATTGCTTCAGGTGCAGGCAGATGGCCATATAGCGCTCTCTTGCAGCAATGAGCCAGACCATGAACAAGTTGAGCTAAAACGGAAAGAGTTCAGGCAGAAACAACAAGTCTGGGAACAATAAAACAGACATCAATTAAACTAACCTCAGTTTCTGTTGAGGGACTGACAGGAACTGAAACCAAGCGTGCATGTCCCAAAACTGATCCTTCCAACCTAGCATCCATTCATTCTCAAAACCTGGAACATAACATCAAGCTTCCAAGAGGACTTGTCGGGAATACATGTACTGCTAACATCACAGTGGCAGGAGTTGAGTGTAGTTGTCTTCTTGACACTGGGTCTCAAGTAACCACTGTGTCCACTTCTTTCTACAACAGCTAACTGTCATAACATCCCATTCAACCAATTGATGGTCTTGATGTTGAATATGCTAGTGGTGCTACAGTTCCTTACTTGGGTTACATTACCCTTGTCCTTAAGTTTCCAGAGAGCTTTGTTGAAACTGAGCCTGAAGTCGCTACTTTAGCATTGGTTGTTCCAGATATACGTACCAACTGCGAACTTCCTGTACTAATAGGTACAAATGCACTTGATGTCATGTATGACGAGCACTGTCATGAGAAAAATCCAAATGACCTTTCACCTGTTTATGGCTTTAGACAAATCCTTCACACTCTGAAGCTCAGGAAGGAGGCAAGTTCCACTGGGAAAGTCGGCTTGATGACTCTGAAAGGCAGAAAACAGAGTTATACCCGCACAAGGGAGAGTGCTTCTAGAGGGTTATGCTAAGATGAACACCACAGATGAATGTGTCATTGTCGAACAGCCTAGCACTTCCACATTACCTGGTGGCATCTTTGTAGAGTGTTGTCTTGTCAACCTGCCCAAGGAACATCCTTTCAAGTTACCTGTGTGGGTAAGAAACGAAAATGAACATGACGTAACACTTCCTTGTAGTTGTGTTATCGCTTAACTTCATGCTCCTGCATCAGTTCATGACAACTTACCTGCTTCTCATGAGAACACAAACATTGTTAAGTGTTGTGCTGTTTCTCCTCAGTCAGCTTCTGAATCCACCGAGTCAGGTCTCGTCTTTGACTTTGGCGAGTCTCCTCTTCCACAAGAGTGGAAGGAGAGGATAACACAAAGCTTGAACACTTATGCTGATGTTTTTGCTCAGCATGAGCTAGATTTCAGACACACATCCAAGGTCAAACATCACATACATCTGAGAGACGAAACACCTTTCAAACAGAAATCTAGACCGATACACCCTAACGATTATGAAACTGTAAGGAAACATCTACAAATGTTTCTGGTGGCAGGAGTGATTCACGGATTGGAATCACCCTACTCTTCGCCAATCGTCGTGGTACAGAAAAAAAACGTTGATGTCCGACTTTGCATCAACTATCGAAAGTTGAACTCCTTGACGATCCGAGATGCTTATGCACTTCCACATCTTGAAGAGTCTTTCTCAGTGCTTGCCAGATCCAAATGGTTCTCGGCAATGGACTTAAAATCTGGGTATTACCAGATAGAAATGAAAGAATGTGACAAACCAAAAACTGCTTTTGTGTGCCCTCTGGGTTTTTTTAAGCATTTCAGACCATCATAGACAAGCTCACTTCTGCACCAGTCCTTGGATTCGCAAATCCAAAACTTCCGTATTTTCTTCACACCGATACGAGTACTTCTGGGCTAGGTGCCGCTCTTTACCAAGAGCAAGATGATGAACTGCGCGTTATAGCTTACACCAGTAGAGGGCTCTCTTCCAGTGAGAAACGTTACCCAGCCTACAAATTAGAGTTCTTGGCTTTAAAGTGGTCTGTGGTAGAAAAATTTCATGACTATCTTTATGGAAATGTGTTCATGGTTGTAACAGACAACAACCCATTGACGTATATATTGAAGTCTTCCAAACTTGACGCCGCTAGCTATCGCTGGTTGGCTGCTCTTTCCACTTTTGATTTTAACATCAGGTATAGGGCTGGGAAGAGCAACCAAGATGCAGACGGTCTCTCCAGAAGTCCCCATGATGATCTGCCAGATGACGATGTGTTCCTTGAAGAGACAGATCGAATGAAACAGTTTGCTTCGCATCATCTTTCTTCTTCTCCTGAACATCTCGACTTACCACCTGACACAGTCACTGCTTTGTGCAGTCGTCATCTTGTTGAGGCCGATGGTAACTTACCTTCTGTCCCTTTGGTAGAGTCACTGGCCTTGCATGCTGATGCAGTGCCAGACGCTTATGGAGAAGTGGAGGCACTAGGTTGTTCCATCATACCTACATTCAGTGAAGAAGATCTCCAACATCATCAGAGATCTGATCCAGTCATTGGGAAGGTCATCAACCTGCTGGAATCTGGAAATGGGATAAATCCCAAATCCATCCCTGATTCAGTGGCACTTAAGCTAATGCTTAAAGAATGGAAGCGGTTTGAACTGAAAAGTAACCTTCTTTACAGAACCTGCCAATCAGATGGTGACATCACTTTGTGGTTCCTATGTCTCTTCGGTCCCCCATTCTTTCTTGGCTCCACGAAGATATGGGACACCTTGGCCTCGACAGAACTCTTGACCTTATTGGTCAAAGTTTTATTGGTCAAAGTTTTATTGGCCAAGGATGGCTAAGGATGTAGAGCACAAGATCAGATCTTGTGGACGTTGTGTAAGGAGGAAAACACCACCTGAGAAATCCGCACCTCTTGTAAATATTCAAACAACACCTCCCATGGAACTAGTCTGCATAGACTATTTGTCCTTGGAACCTGACAGCAAAAACACCAAAGACGTCTTAGTTATAACGGATCACTTCACGAAATACACTGTCGCACTTCCAACGAAGGATCAGAAAGCAACAACAGTGGCTAAGTGTCTTTGGGAGCAGTTTCTGATACATTACGGGTTTCCAGAGCGAATCTTGAGGGATCAGGGCAGAGACTTTGAGTCCCAGCTGATCCACGAACTCTGTGCTCTCGCTGGTATCAAAAAGATACGCACAAGTCCCTACCACCCCCGAGGGAATCCTGTTGAAAGGTTCAACAGAACTCTCTTGAGCATGTTAGGAACCTTGAAAGAAAAAGACAAGAGTCAATGGCGCGACTTTGTTAAGCCACTAACTCATGCGTATAACTGTACGAAAAACAACGTAACAGGTTTTAGTCCTTATGAGTTGATGTTTGGGCGCCAACCTAGGTTACCCGTAGACATAGCGTTTGGTTTACCTGTCCAGGGTGGAGCTCCCAAAAGTCACTCTCAATATGTGAAGAACCTGAAAGTGTGCCTTGAAGAGAGCTACCAGATTGTAGTCAAAAATTTCGCCAAGGTCGCTGAGCGGAACAAATCAAGGTTTGATAATAATAATAATAATAATAATAATAATGCATAAGGTAGTGAGAGAATCAACACTCCACGAAGGTGATCATGTGCTTGTATGGAACTTGCGGTTAAGGAACAAACACAAACTTGCAGATAGGTGGGAGTCAACTGTATATAAAGTCTTGAACAGAAAGGGAGACATACCGGTTTATACTGTGCAGCCCATCAATGGAGAGGCTCCCACTTGAACGCTGCACAGGGATCACCTGCTGCCTTGTGGTAATCTGGTAGATGACGAGGAACCTGAGCAGGTCGCTCCAAAGGTACACCGCCCCAGAACAAGGAGCCGACAGTCTCAGTTTCAAGAGGATAACTCAGAGTCTGAAGATGACTCATGCGATTGTCCTGTTCATTTGTCTGTCATTCCTGAGAAAAGGTTCATTCAGGTCTATGAGCTTCCAAGGGGACAGCATCCCCCTGTGAATCCAGCTCCGCAGGGTGGCTGTTCATCAGCCAACCCCACAAATTCTGAACCTCAGGATGAACTTGCTGCTGGCGACTTACCTGTACCACCTGCAGAGACAGGTGAGGCGCTTCCCACCTTGGCTATGCAGGAGCCGGAGGTTGCAGTTGAGCAAGCCATGGAACCAGACCTGAATAAAGGAGACATGGTTACCGCTGACAATGACACAAGTTTTGTATATCAAGAGGAACTCGAACATGGTGAAGCTATTGGTGGAAGTCAATCAAAACCAACCGGAGACATTGTTGACACAGACATTGTTGACACAGACGTTGTTGACACAGACATTGCTGACACAGACATTGTTGACCAAGACAAGAACGAGAAACATGGACAGTTGACTGATACAGACACTGATGGCCCAGACTTGACCACATGTAGATCTGAAAGGTTGAGAAGACCCCCCAAACGCTTTCATTATGATGAGTTAGGGAAACCTTTAATTTCCTTCGCCAAGAGCCTCTTAGAGAGTTTCAATAGAGCCCTTGATACTATAGGAGATGACAGTTCCCTGGTAGTCCAGAGAACTAAGCATGAAGGGACTCATGCTGATTTGAGAAGGGAGGGTGTAACCAGCATGAAAAATCAGGTCACTAACCCTGTATTTGTCATTTAGACAGTTCCAGTAAACCTCCAGTAGGGGGCAGTGTTCCCCCGTTAGTGTTTGTATTCCCCGTGAACCTAGGTCAGGTATCGCGTAATGTCTGCATCCATGAGCAGACGCCATTTTCTCTCAGACACAAGACAGACGGCAGCAGAGCAGACCGTACCGAGAGAGTCGGTTGCAGAAAAACAAAGAAAACACAAAGCAAAGAGTAGCAGACAGCTGCGGGTATAGGAAGAGAAGTCCGCAGGTAGACCCGGTAGTCACAGGCGAATCCAGGTTTCATCCCGATAAGCTGTGAGCAGAGGAGAAAAACCCCCATTGTGAGAGTAAATGCTTGAGACTCTGGTGAGTAAGCACACAGTTAGCCTGCACTTTGATAGCTGCTCAGGCAGAGAAGATGCATTTATTGTGCCGTTAACTTGGTTTAAGTTGGTTTATATTGCTTAAAATATGCCATATGTTTTCCACTACTTTTGTGCACTTTATACCGCAGCTTATTGTTTGAAAAAAGATCGTTAATTTCTCCATTGTTTGTGCTTAGCTCATGCTAATTGCCATGCTAATCGCTAAGCTAAAGCTAAATTTACATGGTTTGCAATGAGAAGATGCAGTTATTTATTTTCTATGTCATTTGAACTGCTCATTTTGTGTTATTAGCCACTGCAATGGGTAACAGTACCATTTAAGGTGTGGTATATTTCATTTTTGATTAAGAAATTGCACTTTTGTGTATAAAAACTGTAATTAATTTGATGTTAAAGAGTTAAATATTAAAAAGGTGAATTAAAATAGTTAACAACTGATGATGTAAGATAAATAGAGGTTAAAAAGGATGCATAAATTATGTGTCTGTTAAAAATAATATTTTTGTTGTGATAATTCATTAATAATTGATTACATTTATGGTTAAAATTTATGTTTATGTTTATGTACTCCCTTGATTTTTGGTAATAATTTCATGTTTTTGAACTGAGAAAATGATGAGATCTCATAATAAACTGATAAGAAACTGAGACAGAATCAGATGAAGTTCCTTACAACTATGCACTTTCTGTGTAGGTTGTTTTTTTTTTTTGCTAGTCTGAAAGACTGTCTGAGAAATAGAGACGATTAAGATGGCGAGCCAAGCCCAGCGATTCTGGCTGGTATCAAAAAGATACACACAAGTCCCTACCACCCCCGCGGGAATCCTGTTGAAAGGTTCAACAGAACTCTCTTGAGCATGTTAGGAACCTTGAAAGAAAAAGACAAGAGTCAATGGCGCGACTTTGTTAAGCCACTAACTCATGCGTACAACTGTACGAAAAACAACGTAACAGGATTTAGTCCTTATGAGTTGATGTTTGGGCGCCGACCCAGGTTACCCGTAGACATAGCGTTTGGTTTACCTGTCCAGGGTGGAGCTCCCAAAAGTCACTCTCAATATGTGAAGAACCTGAAAGCATGCCTTGAAGAGAGCTACCAGATTGTAGTCAAAAATTTTGCCAAGGTCGCTGAGCGGAACAAGTCAAGGTTTGATAAGGTAGTGAGAGAATCAACACTCCAGGAAGGTGATCATGTGCTTGTATGGAACTTGCGGTTAAGGAACAAACACAAACTCGCAGATAGGTGGGAGTCAACTGTATATAAAGTCTTGAACAGAAAGGGAGACTTACCGGTTTATACAGTGCAGGCCATCAATGGAGAGGCTCCCACTCGAACGCTGCACAGGGATCACCTGCTGCCTTGTGGAGAGAGAGAGAGAGATAGAGAGAGAGAGAGAGTTGGAGATGCAGTGTAGTCAGCTGCAGAACCTACCTTGACGACTCCAGATCATCTGAATCGCACACTCTGTGAACAGATAAGACACACACACTCCTCACCTACCCGGGTAGTAGTTATAGAAATTGAGGACAAAAGAAACTGAATGGACATTAATACACAGAACACACATACACACACATTGGATCCTTTTTCTTGACTGAACTTAGCAGAACCTCGAGCAGGAGAGCTCGAGTTCTATGGACTCTTCTTTTTGTTTTCTTTTATTTTACGGCGCCTTATTTTGATAAATAAATGCACAGCCAAACTGTTGATGTTTATCATTTGTTTTGCATTGATATTAAAATATCACCTCCCTTTTGTGAGTCACTTCCTGGTGCAACTCCTACCGGACCTAGAGCGATGTGAGTATCCATTAAACCTAAAAGTCAAGACTAAAGGTGCTACAATTGTTTAACTGTTTATGTGTATGTGTTTAGTTTGTTTTTTTACCACTATAGGAGGGAGGTCTCACTCTGATGCTATTTTTAGTTAATCACACAGGTAATTGGCAGCTGCACATTCACAGGTGTTAAAGGGTTTGTTGATTATCAGCAGTCAGAGCAGAGCGGTGGTGGAAGCACACGGTTCTTACCGTATGCCAGCATTTTGTTTCATGGACCGCGGAACGCATCTGAACAAGGGGGGGCCATAATCTCAAGTCACGCGGTGGGGGTGGGGGGGCATATGCATTGAAACAGACAATATTACTGATGTATTAAATAACGTTGCGGAGCACTTTTTTTATTCCAATGCCACACAGTCACATCTACAGTACAGGTGTAGCAGCTGTGTACTCTCTCTTGCGTTGTGTATAATCGCGAGAAAAATCAGTCATGAAGCACTGTTGGCACCCGCCGTTTATTCCCGCATCTGGCAGAGGAAATATTTTCACAGTCAGTCTTGGCCTCATACATGTGCTCTCACACTGGGAATATCAAATAAAAAAGGAGTGCAAATTAGCTAAACCCTGAGTTATGCTAACCACGTTACACACAAGTAATTAAAAACACTGTCAACTTTTACGGAAGTAGGTGCTCAACCGATCAGGAGCTCCAGTCTTCCAAATGTAACATACACAACCCCTTAAATAGAAAATTAAGATAATTAATACAAGATAATTACAGAGCTGATAACATGTGCACCTACCAGGGAGACAGCGCAGCCAAACTGTTGCTATTTTCCGGGGTACACGACCCTAGTCTGCAGGGGTGTTGTGTTCACTGACCATAAAATAAATCAGTTTCAGAGAAAGTAAAACAAAGCAGTGTGAGCCATGGCAAGTGGGATCATACATACTGTATATTAACTGTTAGACACGCATAAAACACGAACACATGCTTGCTCAGATTAACCCCTCTGATCCCACTCTAACATTCACACACAACAGGCCAAGCCTATTTATACATAAACGCACAGATGAGGCCACAGTGGAAGCTGGAGTAATTTGATCATTTTGTTTTTTCTGTTTACTTGAAACAAACCAGATATTGACTTCTGTCTCTTCATTTTCCCAGATGCAGCCAGCGCAGGTGCCCGCTGTTAGCTTGCGACGCTCACGCATGACGTATTGATAAACAATGCACTTGAAAGGCACACTAATATCAAATCAAAATGCAGCAGTCAGTGGGAGTTTTTTTATCGGCAGCAGTTGGTGAGAGTGAGTGAAGTTGTGTGGTGACTTGGCTCGTAAAAACACAGATAGGCTACATCTTAGGCTTTTATTCATATAAAATAGTTTGTCAGAGTAGAGCCCTGCGTGGGATGTTTTCTTCATCCCGCTCCTTCCCGCTCCTGCTGAATTTCTGACCATTACCGTCCGCTCCTGCAAAACTCTGAGAATTTATGCCTGCACAATAATAGAGATGCATGCATGATTTTGTGTCTTCTCCCGTCCCGCAGGAGATAATGCGTCATTTTATAGGCTATTAAGAAAGAGATTCATGGGGTTGTTTGTTTCGTTCCCCTGGCCTGCATGTGTTTTAAGGCACTGGTCAGGAATAGCGCTCCTATTCCGTTGTTTTTTTAATGAAATAAAGGCTGTTTCATATTCTATTCTCCTCCATTACCGCCACCAAATGGTGTTGTGTGGATCAAATTGACTATTACTATTTGCGTTGGGTCCCACCGGGTCCCAATGCAGCCTTCTATGTCATAGTACAAAAGTTACCCGGGCCATGGCCCCCCTGGCCCCCCCGGTTCCGCGATCTATGTTTTATTTCAACCCAGCAACATAATTTGATATGTAACCCTTTTTTTTAATTTATATTTTTTGCAATAAATGGGAACGCCACCCAAAAGGGAAACATCTTCTGGACAGTTTAATTTAATGGACTGGAGTACGTGTTAAGAACATTCCAGAGCCACCGCAGGTGACTAATAAAATTTTTGGTTCACAATAGTCACCACAAAGTCTTTCATCAAAAGGAATTTATTTTTAGCAAATGTAAAAAATGAAAACAACAACAAAAAAAAACCTTTGTCAATAATATACAATAGACTGATACATAAATGTAAAAATAACAGCGTTTTATCTGCGACACTAACAGTGTTCAATTCTTTCCATTCTGGGGTCCATCCCGGACTTTGTTGTACTCTGGATACCCCAGGAGTGATCTGGCTGGTCACTGCGTTAGCCTCCAGCTGCCCCTTGGCAAAAGTGGGTGATGTGTAAGGCAACCACTTCCTCCTTTGAGGGTCTCTCATACTGGGATGCCAGGTCCTTTGGGATGGGGATTTTATGCCTTTTCTCAGCAAATGACACTGGTTACTCAAACACCTCTACAACGATGAGCCTCATCAGCACATCTACAGTGTGTAAAATATTGCATTTAAATATTGATTTCCTTGTGTTTTTAAATTAAGTGCTTCCCTAAATCCACTTTACTTGTATATATTTCAAGTGTTGCCATAAATATGTATCCTGAAGCTTTTGGGAAACAGCATTTCAGTACTGTAAAACATTTCCAGGTACTGTATCTCAAACACAAAAACACATAATTTCTGCGTTGCGTACCTTTGCCTCTGGGACTGCTCCCTCAGAGTAGCCCTGTACAGCTGTGTGCTGATCACTACCATGTTTTGAGATGCCACAGACTGTGTGCCCACACAGTGCCCACTGTGTGTCCATTTGGCATCCTTCTAGGATGGGACGATACACTCTAACTCACGATATGATGCAACTCCGATACAGGGATTCACGATACGATACAGTCACGATACGATATCAAAAATAAAAGATGAAAAAGTATGACTGAGTAAATAATAACTTATTTATTTTGTTCCAGTTGAAGACAACAGGAAAATTGCTACAGTATTACTACTGTAATATACTACTGCATTTCTATCTCCGCCTCTTGCTCTAGGTTGTCTAGTCTGGTGTAGAGGAACAGCCTCTCTGGACTTCCCTTGAACCAGTATTATCAATGAACAAGACCCACCAGACCACTGGGGTCAAATGTTTAGGACTCACCCCTGTATCACCTTGACTGGACAACAACTTCTTTCAGCCATCCTTAGCCCAAAAGGAGGTAAAAGTCACTTGGGATCCCTCAAGTTTCAGATGCCATCTTAAAGTATCCAGCCCTGGGGCAAAATGCGGTGATGAATGACCCACTAGTTGTCGGGAGACAATGGGTCTCATTCATGAAACGTGAACAGAAGGAATTTGTGTGTAAACTGTTCAGAGATGGAAATTTACGTGCATGTCTGCATTCATCAATACTTTAGTAGCTCCGACCTTTTCGTAGCTATTAACAAAATCTCCTCCTGCTCCTGACCACTCATAGTGCTTGTGTAAATTTAGTAAAGCACATTAATATTGCTTTTCACTATTGGAAATTACAATTGCGCTCTGTTATGTACACAATACACAGATGCCTTTGAAACACGTAATCTAAACATGACAAAAATATTAAAAATTTAACACATTTAGTTAAAGGAGCTATAGGCTATGTAAGAAATCTAAAGCAAATAGTCGTAAAATCATCCTAATATGTCACAGAGACTAAAGAATAATAAACATACTGATCTCACCGACAACAATAGTACAGCCAGAATATTCGCATTAAAAAATTTTTTACGGTCTGCAAATCATGTTTATGTTTTGAATTGTATTTTGGCCTGTTGCACCACCCACCGCCGTCCACCAGCCACGCAGTCCGTAGAGTCTCAGCATCAGTTACAGTTACGACTGAGCTGCAATAGCTGACGATGCGACTAAACCCAAACGACCTCGTTATAATTCCCAAAATCGCCAAGACAAAATTTGAGGCAAAGCAAGGGTCTAGAAGATGCTTTTGAACGGCGGAGACGGCTGAAAGTGGAGAAGAATTTGAAATCGGATGTTTAAGTGGCTACTCTTCTCCTCGACAAGTAAGCTTTAGCCAAAGTTGGCTAACTAGCATCATAGCTAGACGGGGATGGACATTTTGAATACTTTCAAATGTTATTCATTTTCGATCATACATTGTAGCCATGTGCAGGTGGGTCATCAACCCGACTGATTTTTTTTGAGAAATAAGCATTAGTATTAGTTTTGTGCAACCCACTACATAGATTTATGCATAGAAATCGATTTTCTGGCTGCCATATATGATTTGCAAATGCACAACAACATGATTTAGAATGTGCCAGCACCATCTGCTGGAGAGACCAGGTTAATTCGAGATCACCCAGACCTGTGTCATCTTTGCTGCAGGACTTCGCATAATGTCACCTAAAATAGAAAAATAATGATTAGCCTACCTGTGTCAGCAGGCTCATTCAAGATGAATTTCGCCAGGCAGAAAGTGGACAAAACGGTGGCTACAGCGCGGCGCGGTGTCCAGAAGCAGTGCTGAGGTCGGACAGTTTTCAATCCATACAAAAAGTCACAGAAACATTCCCATCCTGTCCAATACGATGTCAATTCATTAAAAATGTTATCAGAGTCCTATATCGGGTTGTTTTCAGTCTCCAGTTATTTTGATCATGATGGATTGATTTGTTAAAATCCTTTGCAGGCGATCTGTAATTGTAATCTGTCAAGGAAAGATGAGCAGGAGAATTCATAAGGACTTAGGAAAAGAGAACCGCGGAGCCGAGAAAATCCGACCACACTTTACGCTGGGCTACGTCATCATGCGACGGCGGATGTTATTGACGTGGGTCTATACAGTCTATGGTCTGCTGTGGTGAAACTACAATAGCTGCGTTCCAAAAACGGCTTGAGTCGCCCTCGCTCACTTGCCCTCAGCCCTTGCTTTGACGTCACACGGAGGCCACTTGGAGGGCGGAGGGAAAGTGGGCGGAGGGGGAGTGAAAGAGGTAAATGGAACACACCTGCCCTCGTTCACTCACAGGGCAGACAATGATGGATCAACCACATGTCGTTGGAGTAGCGCTATACTGCCTATTCCAAATCACACAAAATATACAGAGACTCATGTCATTAAGACGGAGACGTATTCTGCGCTTGATGGCAATACGTCGGTACCTGGTAATTATCAGAATTATTAGTTTTGTATCAAATTTTATTTGGGCAATTCATTATTTATTTATTTATTTGTCTTTACCTTATAATTTGTAGACAGTTTTGTTGTTTAAATACATTTAACCTACTTTAAGTTTAGTTGACATTAGTTTTAGTTTTAGATTGTTTTTTCCTGATTATTAGGCCTGTTACCACCACCATCCTCCTCCTCCTCCTCATTGTCTTTATGGCCTTAATTGTTGAAGATTGTGGTTCAGACAACAATACAAACACAACACTTAAAGTCATGTAGGATAGACGTTACAAGGAACAATGTTTAAAGCAAAGAACAGATCATTACCAGAACATTTACAAAACTTATTTAAATTGGAGCAAGGGGGCAACAGACTGAAGCTTGATTTTAAACATTCATTTGCAAGGCTAAGCTTAAAACAAATGTGTATTTTTGTTGCAGGTGTAAAACTATGGCATTCACAAAGCAAGGAATTGAAAAGTTGTACAAATATGTCTCAGTTTAAGAAAATGTTTTAAAAAGACGAGATAAGCATCTACAAAAAAGGAGAAAGAGAAAAAGAAAAAGAAGGGGAAAAAAGAGAAGAAAAAAAACTCACTCACCTGGAGCAAACTGAAGAGGATATGATCAGAAACTCTTTGTGGACTGTCTGTGAGGCTGACGGGAATGAAGCTGACCTCTCCTCTGCTTCAGAGAGGGAGAGCCTTGCACTGTCGGACCTGGGTCTCTGCTCCGTGTCCGGAGCCCGGTCGGGACCGGAGCAGAGACCGAAGACGGGCCGACAGCGCAGCAAGAACGTGAGGAAGAGGAAGATGAGCTACTGAATGAGGAGGGATTTAGAAATAAAAGCCTCCCTTCCCTCTTGTGGTCATAACGTAGGCTATATTTTTGATATATAGGGTGAATTCCAATTCCTGTCTTAACCTCAATTTTAACCCTCAATCTCAAAAATGCGCGCTCCCGCGAAGAGCAAGTGCTGTCCCGATTCTCAGAACGTAAAGTTGAGGGGCAAGTTTGAGGGCCGTACAGCCCTCAATACTGAGATTCTCCGGCACCACCCTTGGGCACCACAACAAAGAAGCAAGTAACAGTAATACATTCATATGCAATGCCACAGTAAGTTACAAACAAACTCACTCCCAGGCCAGCTTTGAGGCATTTCTTTTCCCAGTAAAGAGAGCTTCGTTTGTTATTCTGAGCTTTATGAGGAGCTCCGTCTCCTCATCAGACCCTGTAACAATATGGAAACAATCCCTTAATCACACAGAATGCACAACAAACGACGTGACATCAGAAAAATAAAATGCTATTTAGATACAAGTATTTTGCTTTCTTTTTCTTTTGTCTGTGACAAATAGCTTATATACTTACACTTGTAAACGGTGGGTTCTGCCATAACTGCCACGGACAGTCTAATTGCACAATTAACCGACCCGTGCTGGCTCCTTAAATTCATTTTCTTCTTCTTTGGTGGTAAATAGACAGCAGCCAACGGTGTTTGAGGTTCATTATCGCCACCGCATGGACATATTTTTCGTGCACCACTGCAATGCATTGTGGGTGATATACAGCTCTGGAGTGACCATCGTTGTTGACTCGCTCACTCAGCCCTCAAGGGTCGATCTCACAAAGTTCACTTCAGCTGTTTAGAGAAATGGAACAGCCCTTAAGATGGCGGCGGGGATTCCCCCGAGGGCAAGTGCTGAGGGCAAGTGAGCGAGGGCGACTCAAACCGTTTTTGGAACGCAGCTAATGTTCTGAAGATGGCACACGATGAAAACGTATGCGGCGTACGTTCTCATCGTGTTGCTTCATGCAGGATATATAAACGTGGACAACACGGTGAGAGATATTGTTTAATTACCAAGGTCGGAATTGAATTAAAAAACAGAAATATAGGCTACCAGCCACAAACGGAAACGAAATGGTCACATTGAGAATATTTGCTCACACTCATCCATCTGAATCCCAAGTAGTAAAATGAATTAATGATATTACTAAAGTCTGGCAATACAACAACGCTCAAATGAATAAATGACATGCAAACTGAGCATATGGTGCGTGTCCCCTCCTCCACAGCTGTGTTCAACTTGTTTGTTATAACAGGATAAACAGATATTAAATGCATTATTTTGTTTTTCCGTGTGAATAAAAAAAATAATGGAAATCCATGTACTTTTTCCATTTTCTTCTTCAAATGGGCAATTGGAGGCGAAATTAGACCATAACCAGTAATTAACTTGTGTTTGGTCTTTATTGTTAAATCAATATTATGCGCCCCTACTGCATAGATAAATAATAAATAATAGTAATATTAATAATAAAAGGGACGCTGCTGTGCCTCGTGTGTAAATGCGCACAGCGTCTCTCTTTATGGGGAAACGCGCTTATTGTTTCTGCTGCGGGGTGGGGTGCTCGCTGCAGGTATTTAATAACCTCAGGCAGATGTCTTTTAACGTTACAGTCTTTTGTATTTTTGTTATGATCCTTCCACTGTAGCTCTGTAGGGAAACACTGTACAGAGGAATAAAAAGTGGGAAGCAGTAACTTCATTGATTATTTAAATCTCCAGATACGGCAAGTATATGCGCATTTACGCACGAGGCACAGCAACGTTACTTCATTGATTATCTATCAATTTGTTTAGGTTCAATTTTATTTATATAGTGCACTTTACATATAGAGCAGGTCTAGATAATGCTCATGAATCTATCTATCTATCTATCTATCTAGGCCATAAGCATAGCCGATGCAGTAGGGGCAGATAATATAGATATAACAATAAAGGCGAAAAACAAGTAGGTTTCTGGTTTTGGTTTCTATATCAATTAGCCATTTGAAGACGAAAATGGGAAAAGCACGTGGATTTCCGTTTTTTCTCATTCACACGAAAATCGGAAAATTAAAATGATGCATTGTACATTTGTATATTTGTTTATCCTGTTATAAAACAAGTCAAACAAAGCTGTGGACGGAGGGTACACATATAGTAGCGAAACGTTCATAGTTCGCATCTAAGTGTAACATAATGTTGAAAGTTTAAAAAAATATGAACAAGTTATGGCATGAGATGTATAATGCTTCATAAATAGCGGTAACTTAGATGGTGATCTCCTTCCTTTCTCGGTCATGTTGATCTTTTTCTTTCCTAATCATTTCAGAGAGTTGCAGTCCTATACGCCTCTCTGAGCTTCTAGTTCAGTTACTCAGCCATAGTTTTCATAGTTTTATACAAACGGTGTCTGTCCCCCGACCACCTAAATTATTTAAATATAAAATTAAACAAGGAGGAGTTGTGCATAACAACCTCATAAAAATTAAAACCTCTTCTGTGACAGAAAGACAAAACAGGAGAATCAAATGCGGATTGTTAAATGTCAGGGGCCTGTTGTTCGAAAGTAGAATTAACCAATCCAGGATAAGTGGAAAAGCGAGGCTGGACAAATTCCCCTAAATCCATCCTGGCTTAATCGGTTTGAATACCAAGCCAGGCTGAGGAGGCGCGGCTTTGTCAAGCCAGGTGTAACTTATTCAGGTGAGTGCGTGTCCATGGCTTTCTTAAATAGACCCTGAGATTAATCACAGATTCACAGATGCAGCAATGGAGAGGGCACGTGCCGCATACTTCTCACCCAGTGAGCAGCGTCTCATCATGGACACTTATGAACAGGTAAAACATATAATCACGAAGAAAGGAAACACTGCAGCGATAATTAAGCAGAAGAAGAAACAAGTGATTTAATGCACATTGTAAGCATGACGCAATGTATTAATCAGTGTTATTTCTCTCTTTCTCTCCCCATCTCCAATCAGACAGCCTTATAATGTGTTGTTGGGGTTTTTTTTGTTAAAATAGCTGCCTTTATAAGGTGTTTTGTTAAAAAAAACCTGCCTTTAAAAAAAGCTGCTTTTTGCAGTTTCATTAAATAGCTGCTTATATCAGGATTGTATTCATGTTTTGTTTTTATAAAAAAGTAGCTATCGCTTAAGATAAAAGCAAGTCATCTGAGGGAGCAGATAGCACTGGCAGATGTCAAGCTCCAGTGTGAAAAGAGAAAGCTGCAGGATGTGGAGCTTGACAGACAAAAGAAAGACCTTAAGGAAACTGGACTTGGAAATTAAGAAACTACACAAAGAAGTAAGTGATTTTAATGCACACTGCATGCCTGTGATGCAATGTATTAATCAATATTATTTCTCTCTTTCTCTCCCCAGCTCCAAGCAGACAGTGACTGATTAGAGTATTTTTCATTTAAATAAAATGAGGTCAAAGAATATTATGGTTTCATCTTCATGTTTTCATTCATTGATGTAAAGTACACTGGAGTTATTGGTCCAGTTAGCTGGGAATATAATTTGGGAAGGTCATACAGTTATAAAACCTAATAACCACTAATTTTGTTAATGCCAAATACACCTTCTTGTATGTTTAATCTAACAATTAATCCTTTTAGATATGTGCATGTCAAAATATGCTTGGGTTATTACAAAAATAATGTTTTAAATGTTTTTTTTTGTTTTTTTTGGTAGGCTTAATGTATTTTGTTCAAAAATGAGGCAAAGACGTACATAAGAACATGAAATGATGTAAAACAGTCGCAGTGACAGCTGAATGAGATAAGGCACCAGGCTAAACTTAGCCTGGTTGTTAGCCTGGTCAGGACCAGGCTAAGTGCACAGAATAAATATCCATGGCAACATATGTGCCTCTGCTTTCGAACAACCGAATCAACGCTAAATTAAGCCAGGATAACCAACATATCCCGGCTTAATCCCTTATCTAGGTTAATTCTACTTTCGAACAACGGGCCCCAGGGGCCTGTTGTTCGAAAGTAGAATTAACCAATCCAGGATAAGTGGGAAAGCGAGGCTGGACAAATTTCCCTAAGTCCATCCTGGCTCAATTGGTTGTTCGAACACCAAGCCAGGCTGAGGAGGCGCGGCTTTGTCAAGCCAGATGTAACTTATTCAGGTGAGTGCGCGTCCACGGCTTTCTTAAATAGACCCCGAGATCGATCACAGATTCACCGATGCAGCAATGGAGAGGGCACGTGCCGCATACTTCTCACCCAGTGAGCAGCGTCTCGTCATGGACACTTATGAACAGGTAAAACATATAATCACGAAGAAAGGAAACACTGCAGCGATAATAAAGCAGAGAGAGAGTGTGTGGCAAACAATAGCGGACCGACTGAATGCGTAAGTAATCTAAAAAAACTTGCTGCACAAATTAATCTGTCATAATTACAGTTAAAGTTCCTTCCACAAATTAACAGTTGCACACTTCACCTTAAAGGTGAGCAGTGGATATAATATTACTCGGGAACCGATTGCTGATTTCACACCGGCGGAAGAGTTCGCCCTGGATCAGAACCGGCTACAGACTCTGTCCCACCCACAGAAACCGCCCTCTTCATACAGGGTACATTATTCCAGTATACTGTACATGGAATCAATCATTTTATTCATTCATTAATCAACCAGTGGTGTTGTGTGGATTGTCTGACTTTGGATTGTCTTGCAGTGTAAGACAAATTGACAAATTAAAAGAAAAACCTTAAGGAAACTGGACTTAGAAATTAAGAAACTAGAGAAAGAAATGATTTTAATGCACACTGTAAGCATGACTGTGATGCAATGTATTAATCAATATTATTCTCTGTCTCTCCACAGCTGACTGATTTTAGTATTTTTCATTTAACTAAAATGAGGTCAAAGAATATTGTGGTTTCATCTTCATGTTTTCATTCATGGATGTAAAGTGCACTGGAGTTATTGGTCCAGTTAACTGGGAATATAATTTGGGAAGGTCAAACAGTTATGATACCTAATAACCACTAATTGTGTTAATGCCAAATACACCTACTTGTATGTTTATTCCAACAATTAATCCTTTTATTGGTAAAAATATGTGCATGTCAAAGTATGTTTGGGCTATGACAAAAATAATGTTTTAAATGTTTCTTTTTTTATTGTAGGCTTAATGTATTTTGTTCAAAAATGAGGCAAAGACGTACATAAGAACATGAAATGACGGTAAAACACATTGATTTCCGATCGCAGTGACAGCTGAATGGACAGATAAGGCAATAGGCTAAACTAAGCCTGGTTGTTAGCCTGGTCGGGACCAGGCTAAGTGCACAGAATAAATATCCATGGCAACATATGTGCCTCTGCTTTCGAACAACCGAATCAACGCTAAATTAAGCCAGGATAACCAACATATCCCAGCTTAATCCCTTATCTAGGTTTCGAACAACAGGCCTCTGGTCTCTTTTGTCTAAAGCAGTGTTAGTAAACGAATTAATATCAGATAATTAGGGCCGTAACGGTACATGTATTTGTGTCGAACCGTTCGGTACGCGACTTTCGGTTCGGCACGACCCTGTACCGAATTATTGGGCGCAGGATATTATTTTATTTTATTTTGTTTTATTTTAATTCCGTTTTTGCGAGCCGAACCATTTAAAATATCTAGTTCCCCGATGGACATAATTGAGTGACGGACCAAGTCCCGTAAATCTCCACTTTCACTTTGTGCAGCGCATTCTCGCATTTTGACAACATGGCAAGTGAGCCTGACGAACCTGAAGACCCACCCGCAAACCTTAAGTCCTCCGTTTGGGAACACTTTGGTTTCAGGGTAAAATACGAAGATGGAAATAACAAGTTGTCAAGACAAAGCAGTGTGCCGACACTGCAGAACAGCGGTCGGGCCAGCTCCGCTATACTTTTTATTTTAATTGAGTAAAACTGAGTAGAAAAAACTAAAACTAAAAAAAACTGAGAGGAGAGCTAAATCCAGGATAAATATTGGTGTGCCTCTCCAAGATGGAGAGAGCTTATCTAGGACTACAATTCGATGGCGACCTCGCGTGTGTTCTTCTAGACAGGCAAGCAAACATCTGGCTGATGTTATCAAAATATTAATAATTTCCACCAGTGTATTGCTGCGGAGCGGTGTGGAGCAGGGGCTGGCTAACCACAACATCTAACATTAACGATAGGTTTCTATAATGCTGAGCTGATGCTGGTAAATGAACTGCATTTATAAAAGAGGCAGAAGAATAGCTAAACATAAGACGCACTGAGCAAGAGAGAGGAGCAGAGAGGGAGAAGCCATCGCTGACTGTAAAGCTAAGTAACTAGCAGTTTGCTTAAATAACTAGCAGATTGCTAACTCAGCTAAAGTAAGTAGCATTTCTGAATAGAGTGTAAATAACTGAGGTTAGTGAGACAATCACTTAAAAAGAGAGCCATGACTTTAACACGGAAAATCGGACATTATAATCAGTTTATTTAAAAAACCCGGACACCCTGGATGGGACGTGAAAACTGGACATGTCCAGGCAAAAGAGGACGTTTGGTCAGCCTAAGTAACGTTACTACTCATAGTTAGCTCAGAGTTTGACGATCCGGTGTAGGTACCAGATCGGCTCGGGCTGCTACACCGGCCAACGGACCGCATTTGCATAAGTGAGGAGCGTTAGATCTGTATTTGTTATATAACTACAACTCCCATGATCCCACGCTACTTCATGACGCCATCCAAGTCCGTCTTCTGTTATTGTTTTGGTTTGAAACCCCTAGCGGCAGAAAATTACACATTGCAGAAATGTATATTTTTCATTCAAAATGTGTGTTAAAAAAACAGCAGGATTTTATTTTTCACTTTTATATTTCTATTTTCATTCAAACAATGTGAAAAAGCAGGATTTTATATATATATATATATATATTTGTTTCATTCAAAAATTGTGTAAACTGCTGAGGTGGTATGTTTCAATAAGGTTACCAATAAGTAAAAGATATTTAATAGTTGTCTATTTTTTTCATTACTGTACCGAAAAAAACCGAACCGTGACTTGTGTACCGAGGTACGTACCGAACCGAGATTTTTGTGTACCGTTACACCCCTACAGATAATCATATTGATTTACTCAGTCTCACTGAAACCTGGCTGTGTCAAGATGAATATGTCAGTCTAAATGAATCCACTCCTCCCAGTCATAATAATACCCACATTCCTCGAGGCAGCGGCCGAGGAGGGGGAGTTGCGGCCATTTTTAACTCTAGTCTGTTAATCAGCCCTAAACCTAAACTAGATTATAATTCATTTGAAAGCCTCGTTCTTAGTCTTTTACATCCGACCTGGAAAACCTCGCAGCCACTTTTATTTGTTATACCGTGCTCCTGGCCCATATTCTGAATTTATATCTGAATTCTCAAAGTTTTTATCCAGTCTAGTTCTTAAATCAGATAAAGTTATTATTGTAGGCGATTTTAACATTCATGTCGACGCTGATAATGACTCCCTGGCTACCGCGTTTATCTCATCATTAGACTCTATTGGCTTCAGTCAGGGTGTACATGAACCCACTCACTGTTTTAACCATACCCTCGATCTAGTTCTGACATATGGAATTGAAATTGATAACCTAACAGTCTTTCCACAGAATCCCTCGCTATCGGATCATTATTTGCTTTCTTTGATTTCTTTTTACTCGATTACATGCCACTCAGCAACAGTTACTATACTAGGTGTTTATCAGATAGTGCTGTCGCAAAATTTGAAGAAATGATTACTCCGTCGTTAAATTCAATACCAAGTCCTTCAGTAACAGAGGTTTCCCGTGCCGACTTTAACCTCTCCCGAATTGATCATTTTGTTGATAGCACCGTAAGCTCGCTGCGAACAACACTTGACTCTGTAGCTCCTCTTAAAAAGAAGTTAACAAAGCAAAGAAAGTTCGCTCTTTGGTATAACTCTCTAACCCGTAAGTTAAAACAAATATCGCAAAAGTTTGAAAGGAATTGGCGATTAACCAAACTGGAAGAATCTCGTTTAATCTGGGCAGACAGTCTCAAAACTTATAAGAGGGGCCTCCGTAATGCCAGAGCAAACTATTACTCAGCATTAATAGAAGAAAACAAGAATAACCCCAGGTTTTTTTCAGCACTGTAGCCAGGGTGACTGAGAGTCAAAGCTCTATTGAGCCTTGTATTCCTTTAGCCCTTAGCAGTAATGATTTTATGAGCTTTTTTAATGACAAAATTCTAACTATTAGAGGCAAAATTCATGACCTCCTGTCCTCAGATAGTAACTATCTAACCTCAAACACAGCTGTAAGACCTAATATATATTTATGTAAATGTTAAATCTAAATGCTAAATATAAATATAAATATAAATGATAAATCGAAATGCTAAATATAAATCTAAATGTTAAATGTTAAATCTAAATGTTCTGGGTGAAACTAAATATTTAGCTAATATGCAAATTCACACTGCCGGTCACCGGAAGTACCAAAATAAAAGCTCGAGATGGTCAGACTGTGTTTATAGAATCAAATAACGAATTAAAACCAACTTATCGGGGGAAATGAACACTTGAACATACATTAGCGTGATAATAACTACCTAAATAACAAGAAACATGTTTGGAGAAATTTTATTTGACGCGTACTTTGAGTTGAGTTGCATATTAGCAACTGTGTATATGTGTGTGTGTGTGTGTGTGTGTGTGTGTGTGTGTGTGTGTGTGTGTATGCATATGCGTGTGTGTTACCTTCCCTCCAAAACTGCCATATTAAATTGATATTAAAACACTTCAAAACTTACACCTCAGGAGTTCTTACCTGTCGGGATCCTTCGGGAAACGGTGGAAGGCCAGGTGCGGGGTGTTCCACTGATAGTTGTTGCAGTTAATTGCACTACACTGTTTTCTTTTACTTTTTTTCTCCTCTCTCCTTGACATCTTACATGTTGTCTGGTGCAACAGTCCAAGCTCAACAGTCCAAAATGGCGTCGCAAGATTATCCCTGTCTACGTTTGCATGACGTCATAGAAAGTCGGGTGCAATTGAAAACAACCAGCATGCATTGGGCGGTCTGTGATCAAATCTGCGTCACACGACGACGAGCCAGTTGAATCTGGAAAAACAATCGAATGCATGGTGCTTTGTTCGTATTGCAGAATGAATTTTTGCAAGATCGTCTACCAGATGCACGTTTTGACTGTTCATTTTTTCAGTTAGGAAATACACGCTGTTTTGTATTCCGTGTTCTCAGAAGTTCAGCAGCGAGACATGAGCGCCTCCCCATGCGTAATTTGGTTTGTTTACTCCAAACAATCTCCTTGTAGGTCTGAGGATTAGGCCGCATGTTTGTTTTACTCAAGGTAAGTGTGCAAAGGTCTCTCTCTCTCTCTCTCTCTCTCTCTCTCTCTCTCTCTCTCTCTCTCTCACACACACACACACACACACACACACACACACACACACACACACACACACACACACACACACACACAGATTCACTATAATATGTTGATAACCTACATAAAGCTTCTGGCTACATAAAAGTCAGAATCTAGCTTTCCGTGCACAAGCCTGTGCGATGTTTTGCACAAAATTAATAGGCCTACTGCATCAAAGCCAATGTTGTTACTAATCTTTGAAACATTCAAGACTTATATAAAGGTAATAATAAATATCCAGTCTCCAATAACTTTTAAATTGAAAATAAGTCCTTTGGTGTGTGTGGTTTTTTTTTCTTCTACAAATCCGCGCTGCAGCCGCCGGTTTTTGCCCACTTTCTGCCTGGCGAAATTCATCTCGAACGAGCCTGCTGACACAGGTAATCATTATTTTTCTCTTTTCGGTGACAAATGCAAAGTCTTCTAGCAGAGAATAACACACAGGTCTGAGTGATCTCGAAATAACTTGGTCTCTCCAGCAGATGGTGCTGGCGCATCACCATATGGTTGCTGTGCATCTGCAAATCATGACAGCCAGAAAATCGCTTTCTATGCACAAGTCTGTGTAGTCGGTTGCACAAAACTAACACTGCATCAAAACCAATGCCGTTACTAATCTTTGAAACAACCAAGACTGTTTATAAAAGGTAAAAAAAAAAAGTATCCACTCTGCAATAACTTTCTATACCGAAAATAAGCCATTTTGTGTATGTGTTTTCTTCCTCAAATCAGTGACATCACTTATGAAATTGGCATTTAAAGGGAACTGATTTATGCAAAAAAAAAAGTTTAAAAAAATTTATCTGATATTTTTACAGCTGTTTTTTTTTAAAATATAGCTGTTTTCAGCCATGTATGATTTAAAGATAAAATCTGTTGCTGCACAAAAACTAAAAATGCAACATAGTCAGTACTGTTACTAATTTTTGAAACACCCATGACTGTGATACCATGCAAAAGGACATAAGTTTTCAATAACCTTCTCTATAAGAAAACAAACCATTCTGTGTGTTTTTCCCCCAAACCAGTGACATCACCTATGAAATTGACATTTAAAGGGTAAAAATACTGAAAATTTGTAAAGATTTGGTAGTTTCGATCAGAACTGAAGTTGATTAACAGATTTGTGCAAAAAAAGTTCAAAAAATATTTATCTCCTATACTTTTACAGCTGTTGATTTTAGTGGATGAAAACAGCCACCAACCACACATTAGGATAGTCTTCGGGAAGGGTGCAATTATCACTCACTCCAAGCAAAATAAGGCTGCTGGATTTAATTTCAATGATAACGTGGATCTAAGGTGATATAGCGTGACATTAAATTTGTGTGAGACATCAATAAAAATCTGACTCCACTTCTCCACTTCGCTGTCTGTGTCGCTACTTCCCAGTGTCTTCTAAAATGTGCACACACATGACTCAGAGTTTGCTTATAGGTGCGTACATTGTGTGCGTATGAGGAGGCTTATGCAGATTATGCAAGTTGCCAGCTCTCTCCAACATCCAGTGATGGATGCGGAGAAAGCATTTGACCGTATTGAATGGCAATACTTATTTTACACTCTCTCCAGATATGGTTTTGGATCTAGATGTTTATTGTGGATTAGAGCTCTGTATCATGAATCTGTTTCAGCAGTTAAGAGCAATAATATTATTTCAGCACCATTTCAGCTTTATCACTATACTAGACAAGGTTGTCCTCTTTCCCCACTATTATTTATCCTGGCACTAGAGCCTTTAGCTTGTGCAATAAGGATAGAAATAAATATTACAGGTGTCCCAATTGGGGATTATGATTTTAAACTTAATATGTATGCAGATGATATTTTGTTGACTTTGTCTGAGCCATCATGCTCAATCCCAAAAGTATTACAAATAATAAAAACATTTGGCAGTCTGTCAGGCTATAAAATAAATTGGAGCAAAAGTGAAACTATCCCTTTAAATCAGTTTACACACATTGCTGATCTGGGACCAGCTCCTTTTTATATGGAAAAGAGAAGGGATGAAGTATTTGGGCATTAAGAAGGTGGTCTAACCTACCTTTGTCTTAATGGGGGCAGAGCAGAGGTGCTGAAAATGAACGTTCTACCAAGATTAACCTTTTTGATCTCTTCCATTCCCTTGCATATAAACAAACCTTGGTTTGATAATATAAACAAAATGTTCTCCAATTTCTTGTGGAAGGGTAAAAAAACCCAGAATAAATAAGAGGAAACTGTCAGTGCCAAGAAATAGAGGGGGCCTGGGTATCCCAGATGTGTATATGTATTATTTAGCATTTAATACCAAATTCCCTCTAATGTGGGGCTATTAACAAAATAGATCAAAAGGTAGCTGGGATTTGCTGGAGGAATTTATGATAAGAGAAAAAAACAAATCAATTTCATTATCATCACTGTGGTACCATCCTGCTCCACCAAAAATAGATAACTGTATTATTAGCTTATCATGTGATATTGTTTAAAAACAGGAACAGCGAGACTGCCTTAGCATCCTGTCCACTATGGTATATTCAGCCTTCAAAGCAGCAGGGAACCCACTGTCTAACGAATTATTGGGCGCGGGATATTATTTTATTTTATTTTGTTTTATTTTAATTCCGTTTTTGCGAGCCGAACCATTTAAAATATCTTGTTCCCCAACGGACATAATTGAGTGACGGACCGAGTCCCGTAAATCTCCGCTTTCACTATATATGTGCAGCGCATTCTCGCATTTTGACAACATTGTAGGAACCAAATATGTTATTGTTTGTTTGTATTTAACTGTGTAATTCACTGTGTCGGCACTGGGGGGCACTGTACCGTCACCTGGTGAATGCAGGTATTTGTGACCTCACTATGGTCAGCAGGTGTTTGGCCCGGAAGGGCAAATGGTTTTTGACCGCAATGGCGCGGAACGCTACAGTTTTGTTTGTTTGTTTTGTACTGAATCTTAATGTGTATGCAACGGATGGGCTTTGCCATAAACACGTGGAATAAATGTTACGGTGATGCAACGCAAGAAGCCTCATGGATTCTGTTTCAGCATGAAGAAAACGAAAGCAGCAACATGCGCGTCAACCCAGGTCAGATACCTCAGTAGCTAGTAATAGACTTAGCTCCTTTAACAAACATGGCAAGTGAGCCTGACGAACCTGAGGACCCACCCGCAAACCTTAAGTCCTCCGTTTGGGAACACTTTGGTTTCAGGGTAAAATACAAAGATGGAAATAAACAAGTTGACAGGACAAAAGCAGCACTTTAAGCTGCACTTTAGATAGAAGCATGTTTTGTTTACTGCACTTAAACAAAGTGGGAAAGCTAAGTAAATTCCTAGTAAAACTGAATCTGAGCAGGCTTTAAAACTGACCGGCTGCACTATACTTTTTATTTTAATTGAGTAAAACTGTTAAAGCAGAAATGTATATTTATATTTTTCATTCAAAAAATGTGTTAAAAAAAACAGCAGGATTTTATTTTTCACTTTTATATTTCTATTTTCATTCAAACAATGTGAAACAGCAGGATTTTATATATATTTGTTTCATTCAAAAATTGTGTAAAAACAGTTAACTGCTGTGGTTGTATGTTTTAATAAGGTTACCAATAAGTAAAAGATATTTAATAGTTTTTTTTCATTATTGTACCGAAAAAAACCGAACCGTGACTTGTGTACCGAGGTATGTACCGAACTGAGATTTTTGTGTACCTTAACACCCCTAGCATCAGACCATTGTTTAACAGTTGTTTCTTTTGCACCGTGGATTCTAGCTATCAAGAGCTTTATCACTATTATAGCCAGAAAAGTAAATGTCCATTGTTTATGAGAAAGTGTATGAGGGGGTTGCAAACGTAGAGCTAGTAACTTTTTAGCTGAGGTCAAACCATCTAAAAATACCCTCTTTTCAGGATATGATATGTTAACATCATTTAAAAAGCATGGCTCTGGATGAGCAAGGTACTGTTATTCCCAGCAACTGAGATAGTGTTGGAGGACACCTGTCTCCAAAAGTCTGTCACATCAGTCCCAAAACATACGCATAAAAGTACCAATATGTCCATCAGGGCAAAGGTCACACAGTGGTAATGGAATTAGTTTCATAGAGTGCCGTCTTCTTGTAGTCAGGTAAGTCCGGCGAATAAAATTTAAATGGATCTGTTGATGGTTAGGATTTTTAAGGTTTCCATTACAATACCCACACTTTTTCCCATGGTATGGTTTTATCGCCTATAGGTAAAACCCAGATCTTTAATCCATGTTTGTTGTACTTGTAGAGGCTTATATGAAGATTTAATTAACAGAGAGTACATTACAGATACTGTGCTTTTAGTTCGGCAACCCTTGTCTTAAATGCTGTGTAAGATATGGCGATTGAGTTGTGCGTTCCATGGAACGCCATATGCCTTCATGGAAGACCTTAAACGGAGGTACAGAAAAAAGGAAGACCCAGGCAGGTTATAAGTTCTACGTAAATCATTGAAAGCTCAGAGCCCCTTGTCATCAAAAATATCATGGAGGATATGTATGCTGTGGTCATTGCATGCTGGAAAAGAAAATGGTGCATTATCAGTTAGAAGAGAGTGATTGTTAAAAAATAGGGCTATTCAAATGCCATTTACAAGTTGTTTTAGACAGTTTCTCTGCAGCATGCCATATAATAAGGGAATCAGAAATAATAGGTCCAAGTTGTTGCTTATAGCGTTTCAATGGAATTGTAGCATATATTAAATCTTGTAATCTATGGGAATAGGCAAGTCTCTCCTCCATAGGTTTCCAAGAGACAGGCACATTGAGGTTAAGCCATATAGAGATCGGACAAATTATAAATGCCCAAGAGTAATTATTAAAATTTGGGACTGAAAGACCCCCATCTAGTCGGTGTTGTTGAAGGGTAGACATTTTGAAATTAATGGGGTTGCACTCAAAATAACCATAAACAAAACCAGTAAACAAACCCAAAATAACCCAAACTTCTAAGGTTGGCAGTCAAAAATAAGCTTAGTTAACAAAATAAAAATACCACAAATCAATATTAATGTCAAAAAACACAAAGTTTAACAAAAATCAGGAATGAAATAAGAAAAAACCACCAGCTGCAGAAATTAAATTAACTACAACACAGCTTCACAAAACAGTGTATAACTGTATTAGCACAAATTCAAAGCAAATTTAACAAACAAAATCAGAAATCCAAACAGATGATGCAAGGGGGTGAACCCCACAGTTCACACATACTTCAAAAAATTGCCTATTAAATCAGTCTAAAATAGTGGTCTCCTCAAGTCAGCATCTCAAATTGGATACGTGCTGCCGCAAGGGGCAAACCTGTTAGCACCAGGCACAGTAGACGGGTGAAGCAACGCAGAGCAAAGCAAGCAGAGCCCAGCGAAGTGAAACAGCATGAAGCAAGGCAAAGCAGCAGTGGTCCCCTTAGCGCTGCCTCTGCTACTCCTCAATCAGTTTTATCGTACCTACACAAATTAAACTCATACCTCTTACCGATCAGGTGGCGTCTGATCACCTGAATGAGAGTGAAGGAGAGCTCGTGCCATGCAGGAGTGCGAGGAAGCCAGTCAGACAAACAGGAGAATGGTGCGGGAGCCATAAACGTCGACCTGGGATACCAATATGGGAAGCTACAAATAAACAAACCATCAAATTAAATAGCGAATTGAATGGCCAGATTTCCCCAGGGGTACAGGCAGCTACTGCTATGTTACCTGTGCAGATAGCAGCGGGACAGGAAGTGAGACCACCAGGAAGCGGGGTGGTCTCGGAGCCAAAGAGCAAGAGGAAGTCAGGATGGACACAGCCTCCTTATATAGAGTGCCCCCATGCGGTGATTGGTGAAAAAATGGAGATGAGAGCAAGGCAGCACACTCTTGCACTAGGAGCAGGGATGAGCATCTCATCCTGCTACAATCTTCACCCCCCTAAATGCATCATCACCTCGACGATGGATCAGTCAAAACCAAGGACAACTAATGCTAGTTCCAGGGTCTAAAGAGGGCTGAAAGCGCATTACACACAGGACCTGGCAGGTTTCAGCTCCATCTACCATGCCTCTCACAGATCTTGGGAGATAGTGCACATTGGAATGTTGACCAGCTGTTGACCACATGCTCCGGTGCGCTGCAGCAGGGTAAATGGCTGGTGGGACAGCCAATCGTACAGGTGCAGGTGGTGCATCCTCCACCACAGCCAGTGAAGGTACAGAGGGACCTGGCACAATCGGGACAGGGTCAGAGTGAGGAAGCAGCAACCGAGGGGTGGTTTGGGTCACTGCAGCTATTTGTGTGGGAGCAGCATGGGGGGCCTCATGCTGCAAAACCAACAAGTCACCATCACACGACAGCTCATCCTCTAAATGTGGCAGGTCAAGAGGAGGTGAAAGAGGGGCAGCAGCACATGGAGAACCAACTCCAACCACAGCCTTCAATAACGAGCAATGGACCTGGCCTTGGTGTATTCTTCTTTAGGTGCAATGGTATACATCAAACCTCCATCTTTTGGCGCTCTGAGGACTCTGCCGCGCACAGTCTGCTCTGTGCTGAATTGCTGCGTTGTGAAAAAATAGAAGTCCTGCGTATCTGTTGCGGAGCGCTGCAGCTGTGACGGAGCTGGAACGCAGCACAGCCGCAGCCGGTGGAAGCACACACATTGACTAGAATTGAAACCTGTCGGGTCTGCTGCCGTTTTGGAGCAAAGACGCAACCCACACACATCTGGAATTTGGGAGTCAGATGCAACTGAGTTTAATGTGTTCACAAGCAACAACATACACAACTCATGAGTCAAGCTCCGGAACAAGACTGAAGGCCTATTTCCTCCAGATGCGTGTTGGTTGCATCTCCGCTCCAGCATGGCAGTGGAGCAAATAGGATTCAGTTCTAGTCCATGTGTGTGCTTCCACCGGCTGCGGCTGTGCTGCATTCCGGCTCCGTCTCAGCTCCAGCGCTCCAGAGCCCACCGCAACAGACACGCAGGACTTCTATTTTTGCCGGACGCTGGAGCACAATGCAGCAATTCAGCACAGAGCAGATTGTGTGGGGCAGGAAGTCGTGCACAGAAACAAAATAAAACATCTGGTTAATTTTCAAAATAAAATACACAGCGTTCACGGCGGATCATATTTCCCTGCACTACACCTTGAAAACTACATAATGGGCAGAGGCAGACCTGAAGTCAACAGGTCAGAGGTTTTCAGACGTCATTTCATCCCGTTGACACCATGGACGAGGAGATATTAATCATGGCAGCGCACTGACATGTCTTCCGGCGGAGCTGCACCGCTCCACACAGCAAACGCAGCCGGTGGGTATTGACGGACGGCGGAGCACACAGCGGATAACCAGCACTGCCGTTCCGCAATGGACACGCATCCAGTGGAAATCCGGCGTGAGGATTCACTCTCTGTGCTCTCCCTTTTATGCAGGTGGAGGTTCTGCTGAATCTCCACCTTTTTTCCTTAATCCTTCCACATGAGCCAGAGCATAATGGTGTAATCTTTTGGCATGTTTGGATATGATCTCACCGTTGATGAGTCAGACACCTGGGTATGAGTATTGCCAGCGTGAAGGCCTACTAAAACTAAAGCTACATGCATGGCTAGATACTACTATGTGTTAGGGCGAGGTTTTGTTTTTAATTGGGTGAAACAATCCTTAAAGTTTAACTCATATGTCCCGGTATGCCCTAACACAGATATGTTTGTTATTTGTCATCCTAAATACTGAAAAAAAGTTGTTTTTCAGTTTATCAAATACCTTAGGTGCCAGGCATGCCTTCAAGCTAAAGTAGTAATTGACTGAATTAAATACCAGAGGAGGGGGCCAAAGAGCAGCTCGTTCTGATGAAGCAATATCTGATTTTAAAAAAGAATAAAAAAAAGAGAGAATTGTAAGAGTTGAGGGAGCAGTTATTATGGAATCTATTACATTATCTATTGAGGTAAATATGTAAGCCAGTTAGCCTGGCCAATGTTAAAACAACAGGGGGCTATTTAAGTTAGCTAGCTAATCTTGACCCTCTAACATGACATAGTCATCAATAAACAAAAAAGCTT
>CM048927.1:1344127-1409127 GCA_026686955.1 Epinephelus cyanopodus
CATGGCTGATTCGTATCGGTTGAGGAGGCTGCTACCGACGCAGCTGTATCTCTCGCTTGTCAAACCGAATATCTGGTGGTATCGGTTAATCGTTGCAAACCCTATATACAACACAGTACAACAGCCAAGGCAAGCAGAGGTGGTGAAATCATGTAGTTCGCTGCTGTTCCAAAAGCAGAAATGATTGTACTCCCGTTCTCCCGTTCTTGGGAAGTCCGGACTCTTGCGTGGACTTGCCAAGTCCAAACTTGCCAAGTCCACAAGTCCGAACTGCCGAACTTGAGTATTGAGAAACGGCTTCTGTCTCTGTTTCTGTATCTGTTTCTTTCTGTCTCATTGTGTCATACAGATTACTGTTAATTTATTATGTTGATCTGTTCTGTACGACATCTATTGCCTGTCTGTCCGTCCTGGAAGGGGATCCCTCCTCAGTTGCTCTTCCTGAGGTTTCTACCATTTTTTTCCCCGTTAAAGGGTTTTTTTGGGGGAGTTTTTCCTTATCCGCTGTGAGGGTCAGGGAAACACTGTACAGGGGAATAAAAAATGGGAAGCAGTAACTTCACTGATTATTTAAATCTCCAGATACGCAAATTATACGCATATTTACGCACGAGGCACCGCAACGTTGCTTCACTGATATCTATCTATTTTTTTCAATTCAGTTTTATTTATATAGCGCCAAATCACAGCAAAAGTCATCTCCACATAGAGCAGGTCTAGATAATACTCTTGAATCTATCTATCTATCTATCTATCTATCTATCTATCTATGGCATAAGCATAGCCGATGCTTGTGTTTTGAGAAGCAGTAGGGGCAGATAATATAGATATAACAATCAAGGCGAAAAACAAGGAGGTTTGTGGTTTTGGTTTAATTTCTATTTCAATTAACCATTTGAAGATGAAAGTGGGAAAAGCACATGGATTTCTGTTTTTTTCTCATTCACACGAAAATCAGAAAATTAAAATAATGCATTGTGTATTTGTTAATCCTGTTATAAAACAAGTTAAACAAAGCTGTGAATGGAGGGTACGAAATGTTCATAGTTCACGTCGAAGTTTAACATAATGTTGAAAGTTAAAAACATACAGGCTAGCATATGAACAAGTTATGGCATGAGATGTATAATGCTTCATAAACAATGGTAACTTAGAAGGTAATCTCCTTCCTTTCTCTGTCATATTGATCTTTTTCTTTGTGAATGTTTGTGAATGAATGGGGGTGCAGCGCTTGGTCGCTTTAAATATTGCCGCAAGGACTTGTGGGACGGAATTATCTCCTTTCCTTTTGTAAAGGATGGTCCATTGTACCCTATGCTAGCAGAGATTAGAGAGGAAGCATTGAAGCACCTTTCCTTGAAATTTAGAGAATTCGACCAGCGCTTATCATGGCTGTCACTTAGATACTTCTGGGTCATTTCACTCAGATAGGAACCTTCCTAAGCAAAAAAGACTATTCGACCGCAGCCTTGGATTTCACAGGTGAGTTTCTTATCAAAATCTCTCCTAGCAACCACAGTTGATACAATGGCGGCCGAAACGTACATAAAAGGCTTTTCTCGCAGTGTCGGCCGCACTGGAAATAGAGCAGTGGGCTGAAGCAGAGCGGCATGGCGCGTTGGCCAGCGCCAGTGTGGGTTTGTTCATAGAATATAATGGAGGCAGGCGTTTCAATGTGTGGCGTATGGCAGCGGTGTGTGTTGCACTTAACTGACCACAGTGAGAAATTATGCTATAAAAGTGGAGTAAATTACATCTTTTCAAGTCAGTTTTGCATGGAGCTGCTTCAGGGCACTTGGATTACGACAGACGAGCCGTTCTGACGTTTTTTGAAATGCATTAGCAGCGTTTTATTATATTTTCAAAATGTGGGTTCCATGCACTTAAAGGAGCAATAAGCGAAATCGTTTCACCGCTAGGTTTGCTGTTGTGCACTGCCTGTGGACCAAAACAAAGTGTGTCATGAGCCACTCCTCCCTCTACCTCTGCTCTCCACCCCCCCACCCTCCTCATCTAGCAGTTAGCGATGTCTTGGTCTCTGCTGTGTTTAGCTTTTCCCCTGCCTACTTCAATGATGATGGTACCTGTAATAAATGTAATATATTTGCTGAGATGGAGGCGAGGCTCAGTGACTAGAGGAACTAGTCTAGTCTGCCAGGCTGCCCCACATGGCTCGCGTGCTGCTCAAGCTCCAGACATTAACCCATTCCGGTGTTTACTCCGCAGCCTCCACGTCACCCAGCTTCACTCAGCTGCCGGATAAACCTGCTGCTTCTTCCCACTTTAACCTGAACGCGATGTTTTAGCCTAGAGGGCAGCCTGCGAGCCAGCTGCCCGCTAGGCTAAAACATCACTCTCACTGTTAGCGTTAGCTCCCAGTGTTAGCACTAGCCGAGTCGGCTGCCACCAGGTACTGGAGTAACAGCTATGGAGCATTTCTATCAGCTCTTCTAGTCACTGAGCCTCTCCTCCATCTCAGCAAATATATTACAAAAATGTAGCCTCGCGGGGAGGCTGCATTTTATAATGCTAATTGAAAATGTTAGCTGGGCTGCCGGGCTAACTTACTCAACACAACCGTAACGCCTGACCCATTGACCTGCCTGACCTGAGTTGCTAATAACTCAAGCTCCAGACAAACCCATCCCGGTGTTTCCTCCGCAGCCTCCGCTTCACCCAGCTTCACTCAGCTGCCTGATAAACCCGATGCTTCTTCCCACATGAACCTGAATAACAAACCAGGGCTCGGTGCTCCGGTTGGATCCAAACAGAGAGCCGGGGCTAGTTGGGAAGCTAGCGGAGGCTAGGTGCAACGGCTGTGCTTCATGCTGCGGCTAACGCCTCGCCAGACGCTCCCAGCTAGCTCTGGTTTGTTATTGAGGTTAAAGTGGGAGAGGCAGCAGATCTGTGGGGCAGCTGAGTGAAGTGGAGCCTGAGGAGGAAGCACCGGTTAGTCACGTTTCGTTCCACTCTCCGCCATTCATTTCATTTCAAAAATATGGGCTGCCATTGCTCACTGGCTGTAGCTTTTTATAGGGAGGGAGGGCCAAGGGCTCCGAGGGGGGGTGTACATGAACACGCAGCCGGACCGGCTTGTAAACAATGGCTGGAGATCAACACAGAGAGAGGGTGTGTGAGGTCATGCTATACTCCAGATGAAATTACACCTCTAGTTCTTCACATAGCAATTTTTTAATTCCTGCAATCTAGAAATGATGAATTTCACTTATTGCTCCTTTAAAGTGTAGCTATTATTCTGGCTAGCTGTTATCCTCCGATACCCTTAACGAATTTTGTGGATTTGTGGATTTGTCGGCATGAGGGTCAGTAAGTACTGTCTGTATTTTCATTCTGAAGTGGCCATTTACTTACATACAGAATATGAACATTGCAGGTTTCAGAAACTCAAAACATGAACACGTGATCCTGGTGAAGAGGTCAAATGTGTGGACTAAACTCACAGTAATCAGTGGGTTTGTGAACGCCTCTTATAAAGCCGCTGGGCAGGATCTGGAGATGGTAGCCAATCCCAACACTGCAGTAGAGCAACTGCTGTTTGACTCCTTCTCTGACTGGATGAGGACCTGTGCCTGCATTACAAAGAGATTATTGGTTGTTTGGAATAGATGGCACTTTGACAAGTAATTGTTCTCCTGGATAATTTCATGCAGGAGAAAAAACTAAAAACATAATTCTCTTGTGAACAAAAGTCTTTTTTATCATTTATCATGTAATAAATACAGATAAATATTTCTGAAGCATTTGCAGTGTTGTTGCAAAAATGATTATTGAGGGAATTCTGATCATTTCTCATAAACTGTGCAAAAGTGTTTCAACTGCTTCCAAACGATCTTTATGCAACTCTCAGATGCAATGTTACTGTCATCAATTTGTTACCATCTGCATTTTTTCTCCTGTCTGGTTTCTTGCAGTTGTATAAAAATGAGGGATAGCTCAGTGGGATTCCACAGGTGCTATTGAATGTGAAGTCACTCCTAAGAGAAGTCAATGTTGGCCTGTCAAAAATGACCTGTTCTCTCCGCTGGTTAGTTATGTGTCAGTGTGCATTCCTGGTCCTAGGCGCACTGGTGCATAATTGTGTAGTTTCAATCAAACCAATCAATCAATTCAGATAAATCTCATTTCTCAGGTAATCTTCCACATGGCGTTTGTACTTTTTCAGTTTGATGCTGAGTAGGTTCTCTCTCTTCTGAGTAGGTTCTATATTTGCAGACAGTATCCTTTATGGAGCTCTCAATGGAAGGAAAAGTGGATTCGAACTTTTCTCTGAGATTCTCCTTATGTTTCACAATCTCAGCTGTCACTGTGCTTGCTTCCATCGACACTCGATTGATAATGAATAACAGTGAATTAAGGGAGCATTTATTTAAAATTTCTCCTCCAAATTATACAAATTAATAGATATGGGATGCATTCCAGATCTTGAATGAAGTAAAAAGTCAGTACAAATGTAGTCACACAAAACACATTTTCACTGATGGCAACATCAGGATTTGCTTCTTGTCAGTTTAAAAAGAGACAAGCACTCAAATACTTGCAATTAGACTAGACTTAGAACCCGATAAATACCACTTGCACCGGCCATGCTTTTTTAAAAAAGGGGGCGTGGCTCTGCTGCAGGCAACTTTAGATGACGTAGATGTACACAGTCAACACTGTTGTCTAACATGGTAACATAAGGCCCATTTGAGATGAGCCAGGCCTGCGCAGATTTGATTACCAGCAATAGTGATAATCTCACTGGAGGGAGGCGGCTGCAGTTTGTAGAGCCAGGCGCTGCAGTTGCTCTCCAATGACTGCAAGACCCAAGGCATGATGAAAAACACCTGGCTCTCATCTGATCTAATAGCTGATTGGTTTAGATGTTGACTCAACAAGATGATGTTTTGGATAAATTTTCATTTTTTCATTTTTGTTGAATTTCAGAGATTTAGATTTTATTTTCTTTAATTTGAAGGTTTTGTAGCAGGTTTGGCCTGATTAAAAATGTGGGCAGCTAGCCAAAGTTAGGTCTGACAAGTAATAAGAAATGAGGTTTCATGTATTTCTCCAGGCGAGATTCCTGGACTACCTTTAGGATTAAGTCAGAGTCATCCAAGGTGGTCCGTGTAGAAAACAGTGCAGAGGCCGATGGAGCTTCTGCAGAAAAGAAAGAAACATTGTTGCTAGTCTCCCCCTCCCCCAGCAGGGAAGAATCAGCACTGAAGGAGAACCTTTTTCCTTGTTTTCCCTGAACCAGCAGGTTCCCCTGCAATATCAAGCTGCATTCCTGTAAAGGAGACAAAATCAAATCCCAGCAGTGCAGGAAATGCCACCACCACAGCCAGCCAGTTTTTATCCTGATGGCTCAGTTCCAGCTCCACCCAACCAAGGGGTTTCCTTCCTAAGAGTAAGTGTATCCTCTGGAGTTTTGACACTGTTCCACACAGGTTCATTGAGCAGAGTATATGTTGAGCCTGTATCCACAACAGCCTTGCCCCTCTAGTTCCTAACCGATAACGGCACTGCCAGCTTTTGTGGTAGGCACGGTGGTCACTGAAGGACAGCACTGGTCGTCAGCAGAATGGATGGCTGTGGCTCATCCACAGCCATCCCATTCTGCTGACGACCAGTGCTGTTGTTGCGGGTGGGAGTGGTAAGAGGGCTGAGATTTTTTTTTTTTTTGACTGATTGAAATTTGGGCATGAATATGAAGCACGACTGCCTTCTCCAATAGTAAACCACAGGGGGGGCATTGTTTATCTGTGGTGGGGGGTCAGCAGTCAACAAATGAACTTTCTCTTTTTCCTTTGGTTTTACAGCTTGTTTCTTCCACTGATTGTATTGAGACTGACTTGCTCTGTCCTTCTGCAGCTGTCCCAGTCTCACCAGTTCATCCACCGTAGTGACTCTGCCCAGAGCTGACTTGCCATAAGTGGATTGATGTTCCTGAAAATTAGAGTTGTACCGATACCGATACCAGAAAAATGCGGTATCGGGTATCGGCGAGTACAGCCTATGACCAATCCAATACCACTTAATGCCTCACGTCATTACGCATACGCATGCTACAGGCAAACAAAACGGAAATGGAGCAGAGTTTAAAAAGCATTCTACTGTAGCCTTTAACATGTCTTTTTTACCAAATTGTGTGGCTGCACTTTAATCTGTGTCTTGATCTGTGTCAACACTGGATAATAATGATTTAAAAAAAAGTTTCATGGCATTCATTCTACTATTATGTATGTATTTCTTAATATTTAACATACAGTTTTAGGAGTTGAGATATACAACAATTCAATTTTTTTATGCGCTGGTATTGGATCGGTACTCGGTATCGGCAGATACCCAGTGGTGTGCAGTCAGGGGCAGCAAGGCACTGCTAGCCCTGTCAAAAATGTTTTTTTCTGTTTTTTCCATAATTAAAAGGTCATTCTGAAATGTATCTGGAGTCAATTACAAATTACAATTCAAATGAGCTTGGCTGATTGGCCCATGGGCAGGTGCGTGATGACGCACTGTCTGTTATTCTGGAAAGTTGATGGCGGTTGATATAACATCAAGATCGATAGATGTGATTGCAGACCTGCTTCGAGTGCCTTTTTCAAGGCACCCGTTTGCAGAAAAAAACGAAATAATTGATAGAGGAAGACCAACGCCTAAAATGGACGCACTCACTAAATGCAACAAAGGCTTTGTGCGGCATTTTACTGCGGGAAACTACCAGCAATATGAGTGGTTGACAGCTAGCTCGGAGCACAATGAGCTGTTCTGCTGGCCATGTCTGCTCTTCAGTACAAGCCCAGGTACATGGAATACCAGTGGTTTTAGCAGCCTTAACAGCTTCACCAGGGCAGCTGTCAAACATCAGGTCTCGGAGCATCACATCATGAATGTGGTACATTTGAAAACGTTTGGTGAGGCCAGGGTTGATTTACAGCTTGACGAGCAGAGGAGACGGGAAACAAGCCTGCACAATGAGAGATTGAAAAAAAATCGCGACATATTGAAACGCCTGATCGACTGCGTTATGTTCTTGGGGCAGCAAGAACTATCCTTCAGAGGGCACGACGAGAGAAGCAAGTCTCTTAATCAAGGTAATTACATGGAATTACTAACTTTGCTGTCAAATTATGACGCTGACCTACGACAGCACCTTGCAACAGCCACAGTTTTTACGGGGATGTCAGGAAGGATTCAAAACGACCTCATAAATGCCGTTGCCGAGGTGTTAGATGATGCCATCAAGAAAGAGATCAGCCAGGCCAGATTTGTGGCCATTATGGTTGATGAAACATTGGACCTCAGCAACTCGGCTCAGCTGTCATATGTCCTGAGGTACGTTACAGAGGACAAGGGTGCGAAAGAGAGATTTTTAAAGTTTGAAGACGTTACGGATAAAAAATGAGCCAATGATCTAGCTGCTTTGATCATTAAAGTTTTGGAAAGCTATGATTGCAAAACAAAGTTAGTAGCTAAGTGCTATGATGGGGCCACGGTAATGGCATCAGGGCTCAACGGAGTGCAGGCGCTCGTTAAAGAAACCATCCCACAGGCTCTCTTTGTGCATTGCTACGCACACACATTAAATCTTGTGATGTCCCAGGGAGCTTCAAAAGTCAAGGACTGCAAGATCTTTTTTGCAAATCTGGGGGGATTGTCAGCATTTTTTAAACACTCTCCCAAACGGACGAAATTGCTGGATGATTTTTGCACCAGAAGGCTCCCGCGGGTCTCTAATGTCAGGTGGAACTTCAACTCAAGGTTGGTGTGCACGGTGCATGAGAAAAGAGCAGAGCTGGTCAAGCTGTTCCAGCACATACTGGAACATGCTGAGGTTTTTGATCATGAAACACTGCATTGCGCATCAGGACACTTATCACAGCTGAAGTCATTTGACTTTTGCTTTTTCCTTTTTGCTTTTGTTCACATTTTTGACTTTGCGGATGTTCTCTTTGGGATCCTTCAAAGTAAGATCCTGGATGTGCAGTTCTGTCTGGCAAGGATTGCAGAGTTTTGTCAGAGCCTTGAAGGTGAGCGGGGAAAATTTGATGGCATCTTTGAGGCAACAGTGGGGCAGCCAATCACAGCTAGAGGAAAACCCGATCCACGCGCACATTGCAGAGAGCTACACGCAGCTGTAATTGACAGCACCCTCACGCAAATCAATAATCGGTTTGCAGATCACAAACGACTGCTTTTTGTTGGACTGCTGGATGCACAGAAGTTTCCACAATATAAGCAGACATTCCCAGAAGCAGAGCTGAAGTGCCTCGAGGAGAGCTATGGAGCTCAGTTTGACCTCCCCATACTCAGTGCTGAGCTCAAAGTGATGTACTGCATGACAAACTTCCAGGGGAAGAGCCCAACTGATCTGCTGACTTTTCTGATGACCACGGGGCTTGCAGTCAGTATGTCACAACTATATGCCCTCACATGCTTGATCGTAACAATACCAGTGTCCACGGCCTCCATTGAGCGCTCTTTTTCCGCTCTCAAAAGCATCAAAACATATGCACGGACTACAACGGGACAAACGCGACTCTCTGCACTGGCATCTCTCTCCATAGAGAAGGAGCTACTGGTTGATCTCAAGCAGCAGGGACAACTGCACGAGGACGTCATAGAGCGAATCATCATGAAGGATTGTAGGATGGGTGCTAGTTTTTTTTTACTTTCTCTGGACCAGATTGGCGCTGCTGTTGGGCTAATATCTCTTTCCCCCTCTCTCTCTCTCTCTTTGTGAAGTAAATTTAGAACCGTTTTTGGAGCATGTTTGTGTCTGTTATAGAAATTGATTTTATTTATGAAGTGATTTAGAAGTTTCCTCTAAAGGTGCAGAGCAGTCGGGCAGTATGTGCTTTTTTTGATGTTGCGTCATGTGGTATGTGCATTGTAAAGTGGGCAGTGACCTAGGGAAGATGATCTGATGGTGATGCTGCACAGTGGTGTCTTGATACATTGCGGATGTTGATCAGCTGTCATGTTGGTGTCGATTAAGTACTGTTGCATAACAGTGGCCTTACATTGGATTTGCAATGTGTATGTATTGTAGGACATAGGCCTATATGTGTGCGGCTGCTCTGTTGGCTGTATCAGCATACAATACTTTCATTTGGGGGGGGGGGGAGTGGTATTGGTACATCTCTACTGAAAATCAGTTTCAGCACTGCAGCTTCCTGAATATAAGGCTTCCACATCTGGCACAAGGAGCAGTACATATAGGCAAAATTGCGTTGAACAGGTGTTCTCACTCTCTCTACCACTTAATCCTCATAGTCCTCTGATAAAAAGGCAGCACAGAACTTTTCCTGAAAGTCAGACCAGGTATAAGTGCTTAAACAAATAACATCCCACCAGTCTCTCGCCATGCCATGCAGAAATCCTCAAGGTCACTATCAACTCCTCCTCTGTCAGTGGATTAAAAGCAAGGAAATCATTACACTTCTCCAGATACAACAGAGGATCTGGTTCATCCTCCATCTTCCCAAAAGACCGAAAGTGCAGCTTGACAGGGCACTTTCCCATCAACCAACCCCTGCCTTTTGGCAGAACTGGAGAATCCTGAGGGGACTGTAACACACCTGCCTTATCCGCCATTACTGTAGACTGGAAGCACTGCCTCTGAGCCTCCTCCAACTGATCATCCTGTGAGGTCACTTGGACAGGGACAGTTTTAAGTACCGATATGTTGAGTGTTTGTTTCATTGTCCCCACTTCCTGGGACATTGAATCCATACTTTCAGGCAATTTCCTTACATCATTATGCAGGTGGTCAGCTGTTTGGGTCATAACTTGGGTCATGAACTCTGATATCCTTCAGTACCTCTGTATGATGATGTGTCAATCGTCAGCTGAGGTTTGCGGCAAATGGATTCCTCAGAAACACAGATTGTTTGCCCAGAGTTTCAAGCAAGTGTTGAAAGCATCACTCATACGCTGTGGTGACATTTCCCATTAAAACTGTTACTGTGTGATGAAGCTCCTCCTTATGCTTCTTTTGTGTCTCCATGAGAATATGAAATTTCTCCTCTGTCCTGATTGTGATGCTGGTCGCAACAGTTTATTCTGTTAAAAAAGTATATGTTTTAGGGGGGCGCTGTTGCGTGATGGAGGAGTAAGACATGTTTGTGATAGCTCTGACAACTTTATCTTTAGTAAAACACTAAACTTTTGTAAATCCGTTCTAAAGATCTTCTGAATGATGCAAGAAGACACGCATAAGCGCAGCTCTAAGATTGACATAAGAAAACGATGTCAAAAAAGATAAAATCTCGAAAAAACGATCAGCAAGAAGTGGGCCTCGGCCAGCCCTTGGACTTGAGTGATGCGGCTACACACAATGATGTGAGTGAGGAGACTGACCCGCCGAACCGTGCAGTATTGGCCGCTATTTCTGTCCTACGAAACGAAGTCACCCAGATTAAAGATGACATATGTGCTTCCATAGACGCTGTAGTGTAATATTTTTGTGGCTAATCAAGTAAAGGTCTCTACTATGCATAAAGTGATTAAGGTTGAATGTAATCATGTAACGATCAGATAAACATTTTATCTTGCATAAGCTGATTAAGTTTAATGATTGAGTTGTGTGACAGTATATAACCATGAAAGTGAATCGTTGTTGTAACCACACACCTGATTAAAACACAGCACATTTGTATGA
The DNA here is from genome assembly GCA_026686955.1 of Epinephelus cyanopodus. Classification (NCBI taxonomy): domain Eukaryota; kingdom Metazoa; phylum Chordata; class Actinopteri; order Perciformes; family Serranidae; genus Epinephelus; species Epinephelus cyanopodus. The sequence goes on from CM048927.1 coordinate 1,354,794, forward strand.
GTTAGAGCTCACACACATAAAACATTATGCATGACTTGAAAATGTAACAATAGACACACACACACTCAAAGAGCTGTAAGATCTGTATAATGTGTGAGCTCAGGGGATCAAATTAAAGAAAAATCCCCGGAGCTCACATGTCTTTTAAAAAATAGAGTGATCAGCGGTTCGAATCTATTGGAAGAAAGTTTGGTACTTTCCAGAGGCCCTGAGGTCAACTTTGGACAAAGGCCAGATTAGTTGCTACCATTAGCTCATGGCGAAGGCAGAATTGGACAAAAAAGGAAAAGTTATCTACCAATAGAAATCGACTGCGATGGGATGGTTTAAGGAAAAGAGGTTAAAAGAGATTGTTCAGTCGTGAGTCTTCAGTCTGATCCCGGGGTTTGACTCACGAATTGATGTGTTATTGCTGTTGTGGCACATTAAACTCACGTTGCACCTGATTCTTCGTGACTCCAGTGTATCTTTGAGTATCCTTGAGTTCCTGTCTGCTGAACCTACAATCTTACAGTCAATTAGTGTACAAATATAAGTGAGGCAGTGGAACAAACAGTTGAGAGCCAACTGGCCCTATAGGCTCTCGGCAGTTTCAGACACCACAACGCATGCATACAAACTGTGTGCAGAAATTCAGGCATCCATTTCAGCACTTGAGGGAACCACGGCCTCGCGTGAGAAAACTATTAAAGAACTGGAGAAGTCAGCCTCACTCCACTCCGATGATGTTACTGCTCTCCAACGCCAAGTAACGCGACTGAACTCTGAAGTGGAGAAACTAACTGCAAAATGTGAGGACATAGAAGGCCGATCGAGGAGGCACAACATTAGGATCACCAGAATCCCCGAGGGGGCAGAAAGATCCAGGCCGCACGACTATATTGCCGGGCTGCTACAAGATGTGCTATCACTGGATGAAAAGCCCCTTATTGACGGAGCACACCGGACCCTCTGGAGAAGACCCGACCCTGATGAACCTCCCAGACCCTTCGTCCTGAGGCTTCATTATTATCATGTGCTGGAGGACATTTTGCGGAAAGCCAAGGCGGCAAAACAACTCTACCACAATGGCAAGAGGGTTCCAATCTTTCTGGAGGGCATTATTCAGCCGCGCCAGGGAGCTGCTGGGAGACAAGCCCGGCGTCAGGTATGGCCTACTTTGTCCCGCAAGACTCCTGATTACGCATACCCGCACACAGACTTCCTTCACAGACCCAAAAAGGCTGAGGAATACGCCAAAGGACTCTCTGCTCCAGGGCCGTCAACATCGAGTTAGGACTGTTAAATCACAGATCTCAGGAATGAACTGTGCATTATCGCCGGCTAATTAGCCTTGGTGGCTACCGCTAGCACAACACTGACTGTCACCTGTCAAGACGCACATACACATGCAACCTGTGCCTCACTTTATGATGGTAAGAATGTGAAATTTGCAGAACATATAATCTGTGGGGTGCTACATCCTTTATAAATTTGGATGACTGTACTTTAAATATCTGATGAACATTTCTCTTCCAGTATGTAAAGTTGTCCCTTTGCTAATTTTATGATTAGTATTATGACTTGGCTAACGTTACATGTTGTTAAATGTTACCTAGTGTAACCTATTCCCACCCGTTTCAAACTAAGGTAATAAAGGTTAAAAACGCTGAATACTGTGATATGACTTTTCATTTTCTATTTTTTTATTTATTGTTTGCAATCTGATAAAAGGACAGACCCAGCATATTTTAGTTAACATTTTAAAGCCAAGTTTACTATACTAGGGCCACAACCGGGATTGGTTTCATTATTGACTAACAGTTCTGTCCGTGGAGTGTTAGAAAGTAGTGAAAGATGCTTATGATGTCTTCAAGTGCCTTGCTGTCTCCAAGTAACAGTCCATAATACAGAGACTCAGGTTACGGCCATGCTTAATATTTAAGAAGTTGAATTTTTGTTTTTGAAATAATTTAAATGCTTATATGATTAGTACAGAGCCTCAGAGGAGAAAAACTTTAACAAATTTTCCCTCCGTCACTCTCGTATCGTATTTATTTGTTTTCGGACTCAGATCTCTAGATACACTTTAAACAATACATAATGTTAATATTGAGTTTCCTGATAATATTTGACTTCGTTGCTGTAAACACTTTGATGTTCCTTCAAGTGTTCGCCCAGTTCATTAAAGCTCTTAAGATTGTCGATAAGGTTTTTTCTTTGGTTAAAGACACTACTTCTTAGTAGTTCTGTTTGTTCTTGTTAACATGTGGTTGTGGTTGACCTGGGGAGGGAGATTTGGGTCGTAAAAGGAGGTAGTAGATGCAGTAGCTAACGAAGGGCGTACTGTGGCGGGGTGGGAGGGACACGAAGACCTTACAAAAAGATTTTACATGACAGCTAAGATGCTAACTGTACAAAACTGTTCTAAAATTGCTGATGACTATAAATGACAATAACAGAGGGATAAAAAATCTCACATTTTCCAGCTAGAATGTGCGAGGAGTAAATAAACCAGTCAAAAGAGGGAAGGTTTTGTCCCATCTTAAAACACTGGCCTCAGACATTATGTTTTTGCAGGAGACACATTTGAATAATAACTCAAATGGCAGGCTCAGGACAAAGTGGATAGGAGAAATTTATTACTAGTTTCTCTTCCAAAGCATGGGTGCAGCAATTTTATTTTGAAAAGGTGTACCCTTCATGCAGAAAAAAAAACATTTTCAGATAAAGAGTGGATTGGAGAAATTCACAATATCTCCCTTACTCTAGTGAACATATACGCCCCCAACACAGACAACCCTGTATTTTTTCAAAAAGTTTTCACATTAATACCGGTTTGTAAACAAGGGGCTGGAGATCAACACAGAGAGAGGGTGTGTGAGGTCATGCTATACTCCAGATGAAATTACACCTCTATTTCTTCACATAGCAATTTTTTAATTCCTTCAATCTAGAAATGACGAATTTCGCTTATCGCTTATTGCTTTAAACATCATATCATAATGGTCCTGGGCATATTAAAATCTCACTCACACACACACACACACGCACACACACACACACACACACACACACACACACACACATGGTGCTGGCAGTGGCTTTGACAGGTGATGACTATAAGAAAGAATGTGGGCCATACACTAGTGGTGTCAAAATGATGTGTGTGAAGTGAAATATTGGATAAAGCGAGATACCCCACTCAGCTCACTTCTTGATTCTGTGACGTCAGCGCCATGCCCCCGTAGGAGACTTGCAGCAGCTCTGAATGTATTGTTGTCAATGAGGAAAGTGAACGTGATCACAATTTATGGTCAATTCTTTCGCGCTAAAGTCACTAAAGTAAATATTGGGTTCATTTTCCACAAGGCACACATCTTACCAACATTCTGACACCAAAGCTGCATTTTTCATCCGCACAGATCAAGAGAAAGTTAACTTTGATCCCTGTCCGTCTCAGAAAACAAGTTCTCGCGAGATCTCGTGATATTGATAAACAGGCAGCAAAATCACAGTTAGCTTACAAACACTTATTTACTGCTAATGCCCAAGCTTTGTGCAGCAATCGGCTACAATAATAGGAAGAATGAATTTTCATTCCCATTTAAGCCCTTTTCACACAGATTGCGCAAAGCGCAGACCTCCGCCGATGAACCCATTCATTGTGTATGTGCTACCGCGGTGCAAGAGCGCACCGCTCTGCCGTGGCGTCCGCGCACTGCCAGCCTGTGCTCGAATTGAAATTTTTTAAATTTCACCACAACGCACTGTGACGACACCTCGGCGCGTCCAATAGCAGAGACGAGCCTGAAGTGGGCCGGGAAGCGGTCACCATGGAGCTGTAGCTCCTGAATGAGCCTGCACTCCCCAAATCCTGTCTTGCTCTCCGCTTGTCTTGTGCCCTACCCCATGGTGGGCACCACGAAAATCGCGCTCTGTTTGAAAGAGGCTTTACACAGACATCCACAGATCCTCTGTTCAGCACCAGGTGGTGGGGGTGGGGGGGTGGGGGGGGGGGGGGGGGGAAGAGGCTCTGATTGGAGGGAGAGCTAACCACGCCCACTTAGGAGACAGGAAGAGTAACCGTTTTCTTAACATTGGATAAGCCTACGGTGGGGTATCTCCTTTATCCGATGTCTCTGGTGAAACGTTACTCAAACCATGTTAATCCCTCTTTCTACTGGGATCATGGCTATGCCTTGCCTACTTCTCCTACCTCTCTTAAGACCAGACTCAATGAAGCCCTAGCAAGAGTGGAAAGTCTGGAACGAGAGAAAAACAACGTCATGGCCAGAGAAAAGAGGGCAAAGACCACAGTGAAGAGTCTTTTGGGAGATTTGAGGGAAAAGAACCTCATCAATGAAGAGCTCTCTCACTATATCTATCTACCTATATGAATTATATTGATACTCTACACACACACACACACACACACACACACACACACACTATATATATATATATATATATATATATATATATGAATTGTATTGATACTCTATATATGATTTTATTTTTTCATTTTCTCTGATATATAGCTTCTATCTATTGCATTATATGTTATATATAGATATATCAAGTATTCATATATTGTTTATATATGTGTATATATTTATATATAGCCTAATCACATATTGTTTCTTCATTTTTCAACTTATTAAAATAGCTGAGTAGTACTTTACTGCCACTATCTGCTTCTGCTTCTCTATCATATATTAGTGTGTGTATATACATATATATATAGTGTGTGTTTTGCAGAATACCTATCATACATCACATATATCATATAGCCTATCCGAATATTCTATTGCTGTTAAGCCCACTATGAATATTAAAATACACCGAACCATGTGTCCTGTATCATAGCTATATGTATGACGTTTGCAGCAAAAAAGAAAAAAAAAACGCATGAAAATCAGTTTAGTATTCAGCGAGTTATGATTGATTAAATGCGCTGACACTTCATTGCGCCTGCCAAACAGATTACACTGAGTGGAGCGGGTGACCGGTCCAAGATGGCGGCCGCACGGCTTGTCAGGGCCAATAGGCAGTAGTGGTCGATGTCTATGGTCAGATCCGTACCTCTGACTGCAGGGGCTTCTCCAGGGTCCTGTGCTTACAGGTGACGTCACACGTGCACTCAGTCACTGCTCTCACACTGGAATTTGCAAGCTGGTCGCATTTCTAAGTTTTTGTATGAGTTTTCATTTGAGTCATTTGAGGTAAGTAACTTTACTCAAGGAATTTATTATGATTCATTGACTTTACTACGATATACAACGTAGTCCAAGCATAATTTAGCCTCTGTAAACAGTAATTTTACAGGCTTGCTAGACTAGATTACCAACAGCGACAGTGACAACTTGCATTAACTAACATTATCTAGGCTAGCTTGGTTAACAAAATGCGACTGTCTTAGCTAATGTGTTAGTAACTTACTCTTGATTTTAGTCGGGCAGGAGAAATAGGTTCCCATGCACCCGCATGGCATTTTTTTGTAACCTGTTTTTTTGGGACCCTAATGGTGTGTAGTTAAGAATTTTTCATGTTGCCAAGGTCAAATAATGGCCCATGGGGTTCATTTGGCGGCCATCTTGAATTGGTGTCCATGCCAGTGGCGAAAGACGCTGCTTTTCATGACTCCTGAACCAGATGACATACAAAGAAAAATTAACCCACTTTTTCATATAATTTTGACACCAGGAATCAAATGGAAAGGTCAGTGACATGGTACAACCCATCTTTACTGGTGAAAAACAGGAAAAGAACACATTTTAGGCTAATTACAATATAACTTTTACTTTTTTTGTTACGCAATAGTTTCTCTAATTTAATGCCAGGTCATCAAATGGATGGCAATCACTCTAACTGACATAGACTGAAATCTGATAATACTATCTAATTGAAGGCAAAAGTAATCAAAACCCTGTTTCACTGATAATCATCGTCGTCAGTCTCATCATCAATCTCCACCTCATCCTCTTCCCCCTCATCATCATCACTGATGACACCAGCAGCCAACAGGTCAATGAGAGATGGGGGCAGGATTGGTCCACAAGACCAGACAGGCTCCAAAATTCCTCCCTCTTTCTTCTTCTTTCTAAATCTTGCATTTTATTCAATATACATAACATGCCTAATTATCTAAAAATTTATTCACCAACTTGAAAGCCTTCTGGAATTTGGGATTCTTCTGGAGCTTTTTGAGCAGTGCCACCTTGCCTTTGCCTTTGAAGGTGCTGGTGCAGTCCTCACCACTGAATACATAATAGCTGAGCAGGGTGCTGCAGTACAGCTGCCCAAGTGAGGTGGCCAACTCTGTGACATTGACCACCTGCCGGTGCCTGCCTGTGCCAATGTCAAGGTAGATGACAAGGTTGATGGTGTCAGCGTGATGCGGGGGGATGAAGAAGATGTCGGTGTCCGGGGTCCTCACTACTGCCGACTTGAAGCCCAGCTTGACAGTATGATGCAGATAGAGCACAACCCAGCTGTCTGTCTCTTCCTGGTCTGACTGGATGGCATGGATCTCAACTACCTCAACCTGAAATAGCACAAAACACCTCAAATGTATGGTAGCTTATATTTTTGGCAAACAATCTGCTAACACAAGACCTCATTGAAGTTTCATAGGTATGGATCGATTAACTTACTTCTCCATCTAATGACGTTAGCTGATAAGCTGTTCCCTCCACGATGAGAACAGCTGTCTCGCACTTCGCTAGCCAGGATGCTGCTTCCTCACTCCCCCAGACCTTGAGCATCAAGTGGCAGAGCTGCCGCTTGTTCTCCTCATTGTCCAGAAAGAGCTTAAAGTCCTGGGGTTTCCTAGTGGCCGTACCATTCACTATGAATTTCTCAGAGAAGCCGCGCCTCAGCCTCTCTTGTGCCTTGATGGAGTCAGGCTGGCAGGAGTCAGTGGAGAAGATGAAGTGCTTCTTGGCCACCATTTGGTCCAGGACATGCAGGCAGATTGCTCCAAATGTAGGAGGCAGGTTTGTGAGGGAATCAAAGAGGGCGTTCCCATCTTGGATGAAGATGGCATCCTTGGGGGAGGTTACTTCATCTGTCCTATCATTCAAGAGGAAGTGCATCATGGTGGCTTTGTTGGTCTTGGCAAAGAACCCATCAGGAGTGCCGAGGGAGTGAGGCACAGGTGAGAGGGAGTAGCACATCAGCTCATCAAGATCAAGCCGCTCTGCCTGAACCTGTGACTTGACGAGCAGCTGGAAGGCCAGGTTGCTCTGCTCCGGTACTGTATGAGCTGGAATACAATGACATATAGTACAATGACATATAGTACAACCAATGCAAGGATATTATGCAAATTAATATATCAAAGCATACAACATACAAATTGCTTTACCTTTCCCTCTGAGGATTTGAGCTGAACCGTCTTGTTGCAGGCCTATAATTACCTGGCGTAGTTCTGACCATCAAATGTGAAAAACAAGTCTGCCATATCCCCATTGCACTTATGGAAAAGTGCCAGGTTGTTGGTCTTCACAGAGAAGAAGAGCATGAAAACTAGCCGCCTGTGGTCCCTGACGACTCAGAACATCGCTGTCTTGTCAAGATGACCCTTGCGGACCTTGTCTTTGTACTCCAGACAATGCCTGATGATATTGAGGGCGGACTCATCTTGAAGAGCAAGGCTGAGGTTCTGTCAGTCACACGACTTGATGAGGTTGAGCAGAGCCTCGGGTGTGAGCTGGACATCCTCCTCGAAGAAGCGCTCCAGCAGCAGCCGCTCCAGTGCTTCGCAGACGGTCTTGAGACAGAAGAGGACCTTGGAGTATGCCTTTCCACTTAGCACACTCTTTAGGCAGCCACTTGTGACCAGCTGGACCTCAAGGAGGATCTCAGCGTAGCCTGAACCACGGCACTTATGGTTAGTGATCCTGCCAAGGTAGTTCATGGTGGTGTGGAATGGCCCTAGGAGGACTAAGTGGTGCTTGTACTTTTCCGGGAACTTCCAGACAAGTGGCAGGGCCTTCATGCACACACCCAGATCGAAGGTGTTGATGGTGTAGTTCCGACTGACCTCAGCTGTAGCTTCCTCAGAATGCCTCAGGAGCTCCTGCACCACTTCATATTGTGTGATGGGCTGGTTGATAGGCATGTAATAGTTGATGGTAGACTTTTTTTGAGCAGTAACACCAGTGCATGAGATAAAGCCGCCCTGACCTGGCATCTTCTGCTTGCCGTTACTTGAGATCACCCTGGAACCATTATTTCACCACAATTAAAATAATGCTTTAAACTAATTACACCTAAAGACCAAAAAGTCAAATATATGCATAGTTATGATAAGGAACACCCATACCTGCTCAGAATCCAGACGTAGTACACTTGGAGATAGGCCTTGAACATCTGGTCATTCTCAGCAGGAGGGATGAAGGATGCATTTGCAGGGAACTTGGGGCCAACTCTGATGCCAATGTTTAGCAGAGAGAGGGTCTCTGGTGTCTCCAGCTTCAGATGACGATCCATGGTCCTGTCATATCTAGGAAGTGTTTGCTCCTGACTGCTTGTGGCACCAGGCTTTGTCTCCTGGACCATGATGCCGCCAGCAATGTTGACTATGTTTGAGCCATGGACATTTGTTGTGATTTTGTTGACGTTGTCCAACTCATTGTGAAACACCTCATTCCCATCCCCTGTGATGATGGAGGGTGTGAGAAAGGTTGACACTTCATCAATGGCCTTGGCCATGGCGGTCTCCAGCTTCAACCCAAAATCATACGACTCGCAGTGACCCAGTCTCTGCAGAATGGTGGTCAGCTGCTTGCTGCGGTGCAAGTGACAGACTGTGGCACATAGAAGTATGTGCTTGGGGAGTTTCCACTCGCCATTTGTCACTGCTCTGCAGAGGTCCTGTCCTATAGAAAGCACGAGTTGGTGGGTCTTCTCACACTTAGAATCACTAGCACCAGAAAAGACAAGGGTGAGGAACCTGTCAAGTTCCTCAGGCAATGTCTTATCTGCTCGCTGGTGTAGTTCATCTGCAGTAGGTGGCCAGGGCAGCACACTGGACTCCAGGAAGGCCTTCTTGATGATGTTATGCAAGGAGAGGGCTGCATCCTTCATTTGATCAGCTGTTCCAAGCTGATAAGCATATGCCATGGCATCCTCCAAAGTGATACGAGAACTGTAGACCAAGTAAAATGAAAAGAATCGTTAGTTTTATAGTGAAACCTTGGAAAAGGCCAAACATTTCCCAAGACGGCTCATAAGTTTCTCACCTCGATATTCAGGGTTTGGTGCACTCTGCTTCTCAAGCTCAAGGACATATAGGTGACGCAGCAAGCCGAGCTGTAGGACCTGATTCCCGTCTACAATTTGCTCCTTGACATACTCTCTCACTGCACTGTAGGCTGCACTGTGTGCTGCAGTCTTCTTAGCCTGACCTGTGTCTTCCTTCTCCATCTTGCGGGTATGGTGGAAGTACTGGAGGTTGAAGTTGTTACGACAGGTCTCATGGTATCAAGCCTCTCTTGCAAAGAGATCTGCGTCCTTGACTTTGCGAAGCAGACTGATTTTTCCAAGAGCTTCAGCCATGGGCTCGATACGCTTCCAAGCTGGCTACTTGTTCTTCCATGATAGAAACTTGATGGTCCTCTTGGTTTTCCCGTGCACTTTTAGTTCAAACTTGTCACAGAAAATGCATTCTTTAGGAAAGAGAGAGTATGCTGCTGCTTGTGCAGCTTTCAACTTTCGAGGAGAATACTTCTGTGTTGCAGAGGGCTGGTCTGCAGTAGTACTTGAGCCTTTCAATCAATACAGCTTTGATGTGAAGTTCAGGTAGCAGTTCCTGTGGTATCCAATTGTCTCCAAGTCGACACCATCTAGTGTTTCCGGCAGCAGATCACAAACAGCCTTCATACGATAAGGCGAGTCAACTGGCTCAGCTAGTCTTCTTTCACGGATATCAAGTAAATGAGACAACTGCTCGTTGGGATCACCTTTTATAGAATTGAAAAAGTAAAGCGGTCATCAGATGCACTTGGGGTGTGTAATACACAAGTGGGAATAGGGCTTTTGAGAGGGGGTTCAGACATGTCAGAAGTCTGATCACGTTTCTTCTTTCCCGTTTTCATCATGGTTTGTTGTTTTTATAATAATAATAAATTTTATTTATAACGCACTTTTACAAGTGCTGAAAGACGCTTACATAAAAATAATAGTTTAAAATAGAAAACAATATAGAATAATAACACAATTAGAATACAGAAACAATGTAAAAGTTCAGGGAGAGATAGAATATGATGGGATAGGATAGAACAGAAAATTAGACATATTTAGTTTACAGATTAAAAGCCAATTTAAAAATGTGGGTTTTTAGGAGAGATTTGAAGGTGTGGGGGTCTGTACAGTCTCTGATGGATTTGGGGAGTGAATTCCAGAGGGTTGGTTTTCACTTCACAGGTGTGCCTTATCAGGGTTAATTAGTGGAATTCCTTGCTTTATTAATGGGGTTGGGACCATCAGTTGTGTTGTGCAGAAGTCAGGTTAATACACAGCTGACAGCCCTATTGGACAACTGTTAAAATTCATATTATGGCAAGAACCAATCAGCTAACTAAAGAAAAACGAGTGGCCATCATTACTTTAAGAAATGAAGGTCAGTCAGTCTGGAAAATTGCAAAAACTTTAAATGTGTCCCCAAGTGGAGTCGCAAAAACCATCAAGCACTACAACGAAACTGGCACATATGAGGACCGACCCAGGAAAGGAAGACCAAGAGTCACCTCTGCTTCTGAGGATAAGTTCATCTGAGTCACCAGCCTCAGAAATCGCAAGTTAACAGTAGCTCAGATCAGAGACCAGATGAATGTCTCACAGAGTTCTAGCAGCAGACCCATCTCTAGAACAACTGTTAAGAGGAGACTGCGCGAATCAGGCCTTCATGGTCAAATAGCTGCTAGGAAACCACCGTTAAGGAGAGGCAACAAGCAGAAGAGATTTGTTTGGGCCAAGAAACACAAGGAATGGACATTAGACCAGTGGAAATCTGTGCTTTGGTCTGATGAGTCCAAATTTGAGATCTTTGGTTCCAACCGCCGTGTCTTTGTGAGACGCAGAAAAGGTGAACGGATGGATTCCACATGCTTGGTTCCCACTGTGAAGCATGGAGGAGGAGGTGTGATGGTGTGGGGGTGTTTTGCTGGTGACACTGTTGGGGATTTATTCAAAATTGAAGGCACACTGAACCAGCATGGCTACCACAGCATCCTGCAGCGACATGCCATCCCATCTGGTTTGCGTTTAGTTGGACGATCATTTATTTTTCAACAAGACAATGACCCCAAACACACCTCCAGGCTGTATAAGGGCTATTTGACCAAGAAGGAGAGATGCGGCAGATGACCTGGCCTCCACAGTCACTGGACCTGAACCCAATCGAGATGGTTTGGGGAGAGCTGGACCGCAGAGTGAAGGCAAAGGGGCCAGCAAGTGCTAAACACCTCTGGGAACTCCTTCGAGACTGTTGGAAAACCATTTCAGGTGACTACCTCTTGAAGCTCATCGAGAGAATGCCAAGAGTGTGCAAAGCAGTAATCAGAGCAAAGGGTGGCTATTTTGAAGAAACTAGAATATAAAACATGTTTTCAGTTATTTCACCTTTTTTTTGTTAAGTACATAACTCCACATGTGTTCATTCATAGTTTTGATGCCTTCAGTGAGAATCTACAATGTAAATAGTCATGAAAATAAAGAAAACACATTGAATGAGAAGGTGTGTCCAAACTTTTGGCCTGTACTGTATGTCATCTGGTTCAGGAGTTATGAAAAGCGGCGTCTTTCACCACTGGCATGGACATCAATTCAAGATGGCCGCCAAATGAACCCCATGGGCCATTAGTTGACCTTGGCAACATGAAAAATTCTTAACTAGACACTTTTAAGGTCCCAAAAAAACAGGCCCGACTATTTACAGGTCATCATGAGTAGGCCTACAACGCTATTTCAGTACTTTAAGAAATTGAGAAGGAGAGCAGATGAGGAGGAAGAAACCGTGCCAGTGCCTGAGGTAACGTCACGTTAGCCGTTAGCTAGGATAATGTTGCTAACGATAGCACTGATACTAAGTCAATAGCAAAACCGATTATTCATATGCTTTTGTCAAAAAATAAAGTGGAATGTTTATTTATAACAGAAGAGACAGCATCTCCAGGCAGGAGAGACAGCCTCAGCCGAGTCTCACAGAGAGACAGAAATGGAGTCTCGGCTGATAGGAAGCTGGGGGGAGGATGCAGGGGTAATGTTGCTCCTTCAGGGACAGGGGCAGTGAAGGAGACATCCTCAGGCAAGAAAGGGACAGCCGGTGAGTTTGACAGCAGAAAAAGGAAAATCGTGTTAGAATAGGCTAGTAGTTTCATTCATTGTTTATTAAATATTTATTTTCTTGATGCAATTATGTGCAGGCAAACACCAGATAACAGGATGGAATCCTGAATGGTTGCTGTTTCTTCAATTTAAAAACTGGCTCTATGTTACTCCACATGGTAAGTGGAGATCTGAGAAATCAAGTTGGAAAAATATACAAAAATGCCCTATTATTATGAATACAGTTATACAACTTATTATAAGCAAACTTATGGATTGTTGTTTTACTTTTCAGGGATGTTTTGTCGTGTTTGCAGGCAGCACAAGCTGCCTGTAAAAAGTGGTCCAAATATGAGACCCTTTGTGGAGATTGGGGCAGTCCAATACAGGAAAGACTATCTGGACCACCATATTAAAACGGTGCACCACCAGTACAGCCTTAAATGCAATCAGTCAGTTGCGTCAGATAATGTCTAAGCCTTAGTCTAGTCACAATGAACCCATTCAAATCATCATAATTTCCAGATGTTTCAGATGCGATTGAATGGGTAGTGTTCAGGCAGCCTACTGTAGAATTAGTTCTTGTCACTTAAGCTTTTATTTTTTCATGCAGGATATTCTGTTGTAAGTGCCTTTGAGCCAGTCATTGTCCTTGAGCATGAGGCTGTAATAGGTGGGTTCAGACGCCTGTATTGGTTAGTAAAAAGTGCGATTGCCCACCATACCAACTATGGCAGGCTGCTGAGCTTGGGCCAACTCCTGGGCTGTGACTACTTCATCAAACTCAAAGTAAAAAATTGAATTTGTTCAGTCATTATACTGTATATTCATTAAACATCCTTTCCCATATAGCAAATTCATACAATTTTATCATTTTCCGATTTCAAGGTTGATTGCAGGAACAACTATTGCTCTCATCGCATAAAAGATGAGATGCTTGAAATCCTCTCCACTGTCATCGAGGAGCCTCTTATCAAGCAGATGAGAGCATCCCAAGCCATCAGCCTTGAGCTTGATGAGAGCACAGATGTTTCCCTGCTTCATCAGCTTCTCAGGTATTATTATTATATCATTATAATTAATAGCTTTGAGACCCCTTAATATGCTATACTCAATGCCGTTCTCATTTCATTCAGATACCTGCATAAAGAGGGACTTGTTTTTACCCAGTTCCTCGACATCGACAAAACTGAAGTTATTGTTCTTGGCCCCAAACAACTCAGATACTCTTTAGCTAATGACATAGTTTCTCTTGATGGCATTGCTCTGGCCTCTACCACTACTGTAAGAAACCTTGGAGTAACATTTGATCAAGATTTGTCTTTTAATTCTCATTTAAACAAACCTCATGGACTGCATTTTTTCATCTGCGTAATATTGCGAAAATTAGGCCTATCCTGAGCCAAAGAGATGCAGAAAAATTGGTCCATGCTTTTATTACCTCAAGGCTGGATTACTGTAACTCTCTATTATCAGGTAGCTCTAGTAAATCCTTAAAAACTCTCCAGCTAATTCAGAATGCAGCAGCACGTGTACTAACAGGAACTAAGAAACGAGATCATATTTCTCCTGTTTTAGCTTCTCTGCACTGGCTCCCTGTAAAATCCAGAATTGAATTTAAAATCCTACTGTTAACTTACAAAGCTCTAAATGGTCAAGCTCCGTCATATCTTAGAGAGCTCATAGTGCCTTCTTATCCCACCAGAACACTGAGCTCTGAGAATGCAGGGTTACTTGTGGTCTCTAAAGTCTCCAAAAGTAGATCAGGAGCCAGAGCCTTCAGCTATCAGGCTCCTCTCCTGTGGAATCATTTTCCTGTTACGGTCTGGGAGGCAGACACCATCTCCACATTTAAGACTAGACTTAAGACTTTCCTCTTTGATAAAGCTTACAGTTAGGGCTGGCTCAGGCTTGCCCTGTACCAGCCCCTAGTTAGGCTGACTTAGGCCTGGTCTGCCGGAGGACCCCCCTATAATACACCGGGCACCTTCTCTCCCTCTCTCTCTCGTATCCTATTACTGCATCTTGCTAACTTGGCCATTCTGGATGTCACTAACTCGGCTTCTTCTCCGGAGCCTTTGTGCTCCACTGTCTCTCAGGTTAACTCGTATTGCAGCGGTGCCTGGATAGCGTGACGTGTGTTGTTGTGCTGCTGCCGTGGTCCTGCCAGATGCCTGCTGCTGCTGCTGCCATCATTAGTCATTAGTCATACTTCTGTTATTATACACATATGATTATTATCACACATGTATACTGCCAGATACTAATATATACTTTCAACATATTGTACCGATAATATTACTTCCATGAATGTTGTTGTAAGCTACTGTCATTATCTCTCTCTCTCTGTCTCTCTCTCTGTCTCTCTTTCTGTCTCATTGTGTCATACTGATTACTGTTAATTTATTATGCTGATCTGTTCTGTACGACATCTATTGCACGTCTGTCCATCCTGGAAGAGGGATCCCTCCTCAGTTGCTCTTCCTGTGGTTTCTACCATTTTTTTTCCCCAGTAAAGGGTTTTTTTGGGGGAGTTTTTCCTTATCCGCTGTGAGGGTCCAAAGGACAGAGGGATGTTGTATGGTGTAAAGCCCTGTGACGTAAATTGTGATTTGTGATATTGGGCTTTATAAATAAAATTGATTGATTGATTGATCGTGACAGTTAGTGATGGCAAGGCTGACACGATTGTCACTGCTGTGAAAGATGTGCTGCAGAAAAAGCAGGTCAACAGAGAAGCTCTGTGGGCTTGGCACTGATGGAGCAGCAGTTATGATGGGTATGATCATATTACTATTCCATGTTACTGTGTTGTAAGAGAAATGTACTGTATATTAAATTTCCAATTTCCCTTGTGTTATTTGACATGTAAACACAGGGCGCCTAAATGGGGTTGCAAAGCAGTTGACTGACAGCTTCCTCATAAAATTTGCCGTGGCATGTGCAGCCCACCGCCTTGCCTCACCTGCACGGATGCGTCAAATCAGGTGAAGTACATGGGAATTTTCCGGGACCACCTGCAGGAATACACCTGTACTTCCACCACAGCGCAAACCACACAGCAGCACTGAAGGAGGCAGCCACCATTCTGGGACTGGCAAACCTGAAGATGAAGATATGTTATTTATTGCTACTATTATTATGTTCACAGTTGGTATTTCCCATCCTACTCAGTACCAACCAGTTCTGTCAGTCTTCACTAACATAACACTAGTTTATTATTTTGGAGGTAACAGACACAAGATGGCTATCCCGCACCAGGCCATTGAGGTACTGCAGAAAAACCTCACAGCTGCACTGGCTACACTGGCAGAAGAGACAGAAATTAAACGATGCCCGCTTGCCAAACGCCTATACACCTTTTGTGTGACTTACAGGTGGGGGGAGATTTTATACTATATGATCCTTCATCAGCATCCTTCTGTGAGCCTTCTTACCGGGTTATTAGATACAAATAATGATTAATGATTATGTTTCTGGATCCCCACCCCAACCTACAGGTTTGCTGCGTCTGTGTACCTCCAGGCTGACATACTTCCACACCTAGCACGACTGTCGAAGGTATTCCAAAGGTCAAATGTCAACTACCTTTACATCAAGGAGAGGTGTGTGAGTATTAATTTACAATATTTTCAAGGTACTGTTCATGGTTCATTTTATGTTCCTAAATTACTGTTGGTTACCATTGGTGACAAAGTATTTACAGCAATCTGATACCAGCACCAACTATCTCCTAAAATTTAGGTTCCATCACAATTGAGACCCTCAGGATCAAGGATGCAGGTGAGACTCCACACCCGGGGTCCTTCCTGTCCCGTCTCCATCAAGACCTTGATGTCCCCCATGGTCTTGGAGCTTTCACCATCCTTCATGAAGAGGAGAGGGACAGGAGAGGACAGGGTGTGGATGACCTTCCACGGGATGAGCAGTGGACACGATTTGTTAGAGGGGTAAAACAATCTGGTTTTAAACATGTTCATTTGAACATGCTTTTTGTATACATGCATTTGAAGTGTGCCTTAGATTCTCTGTTTGAGGGGTTCATTATTCCTTTATGCTATTTGTAGGTTGTAAGTCCGTACATCACTGCCCTGATAAAAAACCTTGAGGGCAGGTTCCAGAACCTGGACGTCATTGCGGCCTTCAATGTTCTGTCAGCTGCTCCACAGGATGACAGCAGCAGCCTTCAGAACCTTCAGACCCTTGCAAATCGGTTTCTGCCAGGGAGGGAGACCTTGATACTCCAGGAGTGGCAGTCCTTCAAGGAACACTTGCTTGGAGGTTGTTCATTCAAGGTGGGTTAATAATACTGTTATTGCACCGTGATCCTCAACATAAACATCTAATTTCTTCTGTTGTAAATAAATTCACTGTACACTTACATTCCATACCTTTAAAATCCAAGCAAATCGTAGTACTCAAATAGATTTGGTCTTTTAAAGTCTTTAAATATGCTTGATTTTATTTAACCCACAGACTCATCTTCTTTAATTTATTTAATCTCTTTTTCCCTATTTCCCTAGAACAATAACCAAGCAGAAATAATGACCCTGCTTGCCAGTGAGTGCGACAAATGGGGTCAAATCTACCCTTTACTGAGTCGTTTGGCGGCCATTGCACTTGTCCTTCGGTGTCAAGGATCAATTGTGAGAGGGACTTCTCGACAATGAACCGGGTAAAAACAGAGGGCATGGCAGTATAACTGAAGTTGCCCTGGTGTGTATGCATTAGTGATAAATTGCATGTTCTAAGAAGAGTACAGTAGGCTCCAAACGCAACTGGGGTGGCTGTGGCTCAGGAATAGGAGCAGTGTCTGATGATCACAAGGTGGAGGTTGTTGGCTGCCAGTGGTTTGTGTGTGAATGAGAGGTCATTGTGAAGCATTATATAAGCGCAGCTCATTACTTTATGCTTTTTTCATTCATTTGGCTAATTGTAGGTTGTTGTTTTTTTCAGGTCAAGTCAGACCTTCGCAACCGGTTGCAGGGAGAGCACCTGGCTGCCTGTCTGAGGATCTCCATCAATGGACCGAGCCCAGAGGAAGTACACTATACAAGGGCATTAGAACTTTTCTTTTCCAAGCCCAGGAAAATCCATTGCTCAAATTCAAGGTGCAAAGTTGGTAAAAAGGGGGCCACGCTCACTCATTCTCACACACACACAGGAGGGAGGTGAGGATGTGGAGGGGAGGAGGTGAGGGAGCATGGGAGGGATAGGAGAAGGGGAGGAGAGAGGGATGAGCCAGAGCAGGGACCTCTGATTAGAATGTACTGTTTTTTTGTTTTCAGCTGTCGAATGCTGCGTCACTGCCCACCGTATAAGTGAACATATGCATGCACACGCACACGATACATTATTTGCTGGATTGTATGAACAGTGTGTATATTCCACCAGCTGATAGTGGAAATGGAATTTTTATTTTATTTATTTATGTATTTTGGAATCTTTGTTTATAATTTATTAATATATATTTTATATATTTTTTATTATCATTTATTTTATTTTAATTTGATTATGCTATGTTCACTGTCATTGAATTGTCCTTAGTTTTGTTATTTATGGGGGATTAAATAAAAACATTTGAGTCCCATCTCTACCATGCTTTGTGTGCAACTTCTTTGATGTCATCCCCTTTCTTAACCAAATTAGTTTGATCAAATTGTTATTCTAGGTTCTTGATTTTGCTCTCAAAGTCCACCACATTGATGCATTTCAATTTACAATGTTCAAACTTTTCTTCCGGTGACATTACTCCCCCCGGATCCCCCTAGAGGGTCGATGGACCCTCATTTGAAGCATCAAAGAAAAAAGAAAATATGATCAAATTAAAGGATTTAGAAGAACAGATCAAGACACTTGATAATGAAAATGCTCGATCCCCATCTATGGTTCTGCACGGAAAAATACCAACACTGAAGTGCGAATACAATAAAATTATGTCTGTGAAAATAAGTAAAGTATTCCTGTATACCAGGCAGAGGTTCTTTGAATTTGGGGATAAACCACACAAGGTATTAGCCCAGCAGCTTCGGAAAATGGATAACGATAGGACAATACATAAGATAAAAGCCCACGACAACGTGATACTCACAAAACCTAAAGATATAAATAACAGGTTATTTGAATTTTACACTTTTATACTTCCAAGTCTACCCCAGATTCTGAAATTAACAGATTTTTAGATAAATGTGACCTTCCCAAATTAGGTGTGGAAGATTGTGAATTGCTGGGCACTGGGCTTACAATTGCAGAGGTACAGAGTGCTATTGCCTCGTTGAAAAATAATAAAACACCAGGGCCTGATGGCCTTCCTGGAGAACTATATAAGACATTTGGTGAAAAATGATTTTTTTATTAAAAGTATTTGAACATGCCCAGACAAATTGTGTTTTGCCGCCGACTTTAACCGAAGCTGTGATCACAGTAATTCACAAAAAAGGGCAAGACCTGCAGCAAGTAGGTGCATATCGCCCTATCTCGCTCCTGAATGTTGATGGGAAGTTATTCTCCAAAATACTAACCAGCAGACTAAGGGCCAATTCCAATTCCTATCTTAACCCTCAATCTTAACCCTCAAGCTCAACCTCAATCTTAGTAGCCCTCAAAACCAAGTGTTAAGGGCTATTTTGTGACGTAGAAATGGGACACCCTCAAAGGCAAATACGTCTTAAGACTGTGGGGGGCCAAAACTCTGTCCAGTCTGTCAGTTCAAAGAAGAAGAAATATACATCATCAGTAGTCGTCAATAAAAAGATGCAACGATTTTTTTCCCCCAACACTTTATTTCAATTCTTGTACAAAACAAGCAGTGACAGACATGAACAGAAAAATATGCTAGGGTTAAGAGAAAAGAAAGAAAGAGAAATAAGATAAACAAATAAATAAATAAAAAGTTCAGCAGCTCAAACCATTAAATTGTTTACATATTTTCAGAGTCTTTATAGCTTTGGAGTTTGTGGAGTGCTGAATGCTCTCTAAGTATTGCTGCATTTCATTCATAAAAATTTTGAACAAGGATTTTCTATTATAAAATTTATTCTTATGAATATAGAATTTCGCTATAGATAATAAATAGATTAATGAAATAGAATTGTTTTTGTTTAGAAATGCTGACATCATAAAATCCAAACAGCACATCTTTGTACAGTAGTGAAATAGAACATAAATGTTACAATGAAGATACTCGACAAAATCTTTCCAAAAAGTGACAGTATAGGGGCAGCAAAACAAATGTGCAGTTACCAAACAATAATCTGCTGCCGTCTGCAGCTGTGATGATTTCATTGAAACCGAATGCTTGATCATTAGGGAACAGTTGCTGTTGTGCCCGAGAATCATGTTATGAATATGAACAGTTCACAAGTTACAAATTACTCACTCCCATAGTTTTTTGGAGCCTGCTTGCTTTTTGTAAACTTGTCTTCATTGGTGGCCCTGAAATGAATCAGGGCTTGTGTTCTGCCTGGTGGCCCTGAAATGGAACAGAGATAACAACATTACTTTCTTTTATTTTTTTGGCTACCTGTCAGATATTCGTTAAGTTATCAGTTTAGTTTCATGCAGTATTGCAAGTATTATCACAATGAATACTGTAGTCAACATCCAGCAGAACTAGTGAGGCTGTTTAAACGGTCACACAAGTGTTATCTGGTGACTTTCATCCACGTTAACATTTCACTCTTTGGGTTATAAGTTGATATTCAACCAGATAACCTGTACCACAACAACCGACGTAACTTATTCAGCGGAGAGTCACCAGATAATACAATCACTAATGTTAACCTGCAGCTGTAACGTTACCAGCTGCAGACTCTACGGCTACAGGAGATGACACCGTCAGTCATCTTACAAAAATGTCAATGCAAACATTTCACGTATATTAAAACAACTTAACAACTACGTTATCACTGAGAAAAATGACTTTTTGCAACTGAATGACAGCATACTCGGTTATCAGAGAACCGGGGTTACATGCAGGGGCAAGCGCCCACGCCGGCTTCGTTAGCTAGCCAAAAGATATGTGTGTTACACTACATAGAGGTCTATAGTCCATAAAATGACGTTAAACTAAGATAATGCAACGGTTATTATAATTTTAAAACAACTATTAACGAGGAAAATACTCACATTGATAACTCCGCTTCCTTACTCTTGTCGCCGCCGTCTTGCATTGACTGAATCATCTGTACTCGGCCGGGCTCGGTGGATGATGCGCAAAGGATTCTGGGATAGCACTCACTACCAAGGGTGGTCTTGGAAAATCTTAAAAGTGAGGGACATACAGCCCTCAAACTTGCCCCTCAATTTAACGTTCTGAGAATCGGGACAGCACTTGCACTTCGCAGGAGTGCGCATTTTTGAGATTGAGGGTTAAGACAGGAATTGGAATTCACCCTAAATCCCTTGCTAGAGAAACTTATTCACCCAGATCAGACGGGTTTTGTACCTAACAGAAACTCCACCTCCAATCTTAGACGTCTCTTTAATATTATGTACACAAAGAGAGGATCACCCACCGATCTTGTCATAATTGTGCTCGATGGCGTTTGACCAGTTTGAGTGGCATTAGTTATCTGAAGTTCCCAGCAAAAATTCCATCTCGGAACTAGGTTTCTGTCACTAATCAAACTCATCTATAATAATCCTACAGCCCAAATTATAACCAATCGAATGTTGTCCTCCTCATTTAAGTTGTGCAGAGGGACGAGGCAGGGATGCCCCCTCTCCCTTCACTCTTGCTATTGAGCCACTGGCTCAAAGTTTTAGGCTGGACCCTCAGATACATGGTTACACTTCTAAAGGAACAAGTAGTAAAATATGACTGTACGCGGATGATATCCTTCTCCATTTAATGCATACAGAAATTACTATTCCAGTATTTCGAGATAAAATTAATCTGCTTGGAACCTTCTCAGGTCACCGAATTAACTGGACAAAAAGTGTCCTAGTGCCAGTCCACTTGGATGACATGTCACCCCTGATCAATTTTCCATTTAAAATTTCATCAGAAAAATTCACCTACTTGGGGATAAAAGTGACAAGACATCATGCCTCTCTCTTTCAAGAAAACCTCCCTCCTCTTATAGAAAAATTACGTGCTAGGCTGTTATTTTGGGATGCACTTCCGATTTCGTTAATTGGAAGAATAAATGCAGTAAAAATGGTAAAAATAATCACTCCCTTCTTGTGGGGACACAAACCTCCTGGAATAAGCAAGAAATATCTTTGCAGGCCAAGATCTGTGGGAGGATTAGCACTCCCAAATTTTTTGTTGTATTACTGGGCGTCAGCAAATAAGACTATCACTTTTTGAGTAAATACCGTAACACCTCCACCTAACTGGCTACTGATGGAGCAGGAGGAGTGTCATCCATGTTCACTGGCTGCAATCCTACTGGCTCCAACTAAGATCAGTAGGTTATTGTATAACAACAGTCCTATTATTCATAACATGATCTGTATCTGGAAACAAATCAAATCCAATTTCAATCTTAAATCTGTATCCCCTGCACTATCCATAGATAGAAACCCCACTTTTGCCCCTTCTGGTTTGGGTGGAGCCTTCTCTGTGTAGAGTCAGAAGGGTATTAATTGTGTTGGAGATCTATAGGAGGCGTATTTGCTTCATTTTTACAACTACAGCAGAAATTTGGATTGGGGAATAATAATTTTTTTCACTTCTTGCCAATCAGGGACTACATACAAAAACATTTGAAAGATTTTGAGACAGAATCAAAATCCTCATTAGATGACTGTTTGAAATTGCTGCCAACTGAAACAAAGTTGATAACCCGTATTTATAACACCCTCTTATCATTAAGTTCCCCCCCTCTACCCACATACATAGAAGTAAATGGGAGAAAGAACTGGGCAAATCAGAATCAGAATCAGAATCAGAAAGCCTTATTGTCTGTCATGACAGAAAATCGTCTTAGACGTAGCTCATACAACAAACAACACAACACAGAAACACACAATTCCTAAAAACCTAGTGAGATAAAAGAGTATTGAAGCATAAATAATTTATGCAGAGTTTAAGAAAAACTCTAAATTGTGCAACATGGTAAAGTGCATGTGCTGGGGATTATTTATGCGCTAGTATTTATTTAAAATGTTGATGGCAGTGGGGATAAGAGAGTTGCGGTAAGTGTTTTTCTTGGACAGGGGGACTTTATAGCGGCGACCTGATGGTAGGAGCTGGAAAGACTTGTGCAGGGGGTGAGTGGTATCAACTGTGGCTCAGAGGTAGAGCGGGTTGTCCACCAATCAAAAGATCAGCGGCTCAATCCCGGCCTCCTCCAGGCTGCATGTCAAAGTATCCTTAGGCAAGATACTGAACCCCAAATTGCTCCCGATGGCTGATGAGTGTGTTAAAAACTGAGTAGCAAGTGGCACCTTGTATGGTAGCCTCGGCCACCAGTGTATGAATGTGTGTGTGAATGGGGTGAACGTGACTCGTAGTGTAAAAATCACTTTGAGGAGTCACTAGATGAGTAGAAAGGCGCTATACAAATGCAGTGATGAGGTGACTGTGATGAGGTTGGCTTTCCATGTGACTGCTTGGGTATGAAGTTCTGATAATGGAGTCTGGGATTTGCCAGTTATTGTACTTGATTGGTTGATGATCTGGGAAAGCTTTGATTTGTTCTTGACAGAGATGGAGCTGAACCAGGATGTGAGGGCGGATTCAATGAGTGACTTGTAAATGGCTGTTAAATATGTCCTTCCTCACATCAAAGCTCCTGAGCTTCCTCTGCAGCAGGCGCGTTGTTGTGCCTTCTTATAGACAGAGTCAGTGTGCTGGGAGAAGGACAGCAGGTTGTCTACCATTATGCCCAGGTATTTGAATGCCTCTACCTGCTCCACTGCCTGTCCCTGCACCAATCACAAATGATCTATGGGGCGGGCCCTTGAGAAGATCAATACCTGTTCATACAGTGCAAGACATTGTCTTATTCAATTTAAATTTACATATGCTTCACTTCTCAAAGGAAAAATTGCAAATACCCAGAGGTTACACCTATGTTTGATAAATGTAAATCCTCTGTGGCACCCATCTTCATAGTTATGTACTGTGCCCCAAGATTAATTCTTTTTGGATTGATATTTTTAATATAATGTCTGAGGTCATGAGGACTGTGATCAAACAGAACCTCTACTCATTATCCTTGGGGTATCTGAAACCTCAAGAAATTAAGCAAGGTCACAATGGTTCGTCTCATACGGCCTTATAATAGCAAAAAAAACTGGTTTCTCACACTATGGAAGAGTGTAAATGCACCAACATCTAAGATGTGGCTAGAGGGCATAACTAGCACACTCCATCTGGAAAGAATTAGACATATTTTGAAAGACAGACTTCATTTCAATAAAACTTGGCAACCTCTTTATCATGCCTTGCAAATACAAACCCAACGCAGCAGTCCATCTCTTAGCGTTCACAGCACAGACCGACATAGTAAATAGATAAGGTCTTCGTGGGGGGAGGGAGATAGTAGGGGATGGGACAGGTGAGGGAGGGTAGCCTACTAGGGATGGGGTTCCCCAGTCAACTGATTGTTTTGTTTTTTTGTTTTTTTATTTATTATTCTTCTTTTGATCAATGCTTGACACTGTATAATTCATTGTATCTGTTCTGTTTTCATTCTTGTACAATGTCCTTTTATATGTAAAACACTGCTTATGTAAGTAAACAAAAAGAGCCTGGAATGTATGAAGAATATATGTCTATATTAAATGCTCAATGAAAGACATGAGAAGAAAAAAATACATGTTGTTGATTGTAATGTTAGCAGTCAAAAGGACTAAATGAATTCATCAATCTATACAATAGGCTAGATAATAGGCTATTGTATATTAACACTGGTCCCTCTCTCTGTCTCTCTCTCTCTCTCTTTCTCTCTCATGTCCTGTTACTACATCTTGCTAACTCCGCCGTACTGCATGTCACTAACTCGGCTTCTTCTCTGGAGCCTTTGTGCTCCGCTGTCTGCAGGTTAACTCATATTGCAGCGGTGCCTGGATAGTGTGATGTGTGGTTGTGTGCTGCTGCCATGGTCCTGCCAGATGCCTCCTGCTGCTGCTGTTACCATTAGTCATACTTCTACTGTTATTATACACATATGATTATTGTTGCATATGTATACTATCAGGCATGTATATCTACTTTCAACATATTGTACGACAAATAACCAAAATTATAATTATAATATTATTATAATATCATTACTTTCATTAATGTTGTTGTAGGCGACTGTCATTACCGTCTGTCCTGCATCTCTCAGTTCATTGTGTCATATGGATTACTGTAAATTTATTATGTTGATCTGTTCTGTACAACATCTATTGCAATCTTCCGTCCCCTTCTCAGTTGCTCTTCCTGAGGTTTCTACGGGTTTTTTTCTCCCCCCATTAAAGGTTTTTTTTTTTTTTTTTGGGGGGGGGGGAGGAGTTTTTCCTTATCCACTTTGAGGGTCCTAAGGACAGAGGGATGTCATATGCTGTAAAGCCCTGTGAGGCAAATCATGATTTGTGATATTGGGCTTTATAAATAAAATTGGTTGAATTGAATTGATTTCAATTACTATTAAGTATTTAGCAACACAAGGACTTCTTGTCAGTGGGATGTGAGGATTTTTAAAATAACTTCTGTACAGATGTGAAACCCTGACTATATCTGACTGACTGTAATGTTAATGTTTCTAGCAAGAAAAAAATACAAGGCATCAGCTTTCATTAAAGATCAAACACAATTTATTTAGCCTATGTAGTTAAGGGGACAGGTCTGCTCTACAGCAGTAAACTGGTATGATGCTGATGCACATTAGAATTTATGTGAAATGGAGGTAAAGTAAAGTAAAGATAAAGTTCCACTGATTGTCACACACCTGAGTGTGTGAAATTTGTTCTCCGCATTTGACCCATCCCCTGAGGGAGCAGTGAGCAGCAGCGGTGCCGCGCTCGGGAATCATGTGGTGATCTGTGGTCGAACCATGAGCATAAATTACAGATCGCCTGTAAAGCATTTTAACAGGCTATCATGTCATAATTAAAACAATGAGAAACTTAGCACAAAATGATGGCTGCTAGAAGCTGCTGTAGTAGCCTGATCTCATCCACTTTCCAGGCAAGGTGCAACTCATCTTTAACGAGCCTAATGATACTTCCAAATCTGTTTCAGTATGTGCATGCATCATTTCTCCCATGGAATCCTTGTGCTTTGGTATGAAATTAACCTTTTTCTAAGCCAGAAAAGAACAGGAGGAAATCATAAGATAAGTAATATGGGTCTCCTCCATTTCATTTCATTTCATTTTCCTTTATTTGTTTTGGAGGGACATTGCACATTTGAGTGTCCCAGTAGGCCACAACAGTGAGCCAGCATGGATAGAAGCCTTTTCCATCATGCTTCTTTTCTATGAAGTGTCCCAAGTCATGGCAGTGTAACAGTAACATGTTACAATGTGTTTGAAAAAGGCCAGTACCAGAGCTGGAGCAAACATACCTAATGAAATGCGATGATGTACATTTACTTAAGTGTTGTTTTTACTTACTATTATGAGATACAGTACCTGTAAGTCTCTTGAGTATTTTCATTTTATGCTACTTTATACTTCTATTCTACTGCATTTTGGAAGAAAGTATTGTTCTTTTACACCACTAAATTTATCTGACAGCTGAAGATTCAGATTGTTAATACAAATTATAAATCACCTAATGCATCTTATTATATAATGACGAAAACTCTGTCTGTGGGTGTGTGGGTGTGTCTGTCTGTGTGTCTGTTCCATGTTTTTCTCCTCACTAACTTGGATAATCCATGTGAAATTTGGTACAGTGGTAGAGGGTCATGGGAGGATGCAAATGAAGCAATATTATATCAGTTGGCCAAAGGGAGGTGCTATAGCAACTAGGGCCGTAACGGTACATGTATTTGTGTCGAACCGTTCGGTACGCGACTTTCGGTTCGGCACGACCCTGTACCGAATTATTGGGCACAGGATATTGTTTTATTTTATTTTGTTTTATTTTAAGTCCTCAACAATTTAAAATATCTAGTTCCCCGACGGACATAATTGAGTGACGGACCGAGTCCCGTAAATCTCCGCTTTCACTTTGTGCAGCGCATTCTCGTATTTTGACAACATGGCAAATGAGCCTGACGAACCTGAAGGCCCATCCGCAAACCTTAAGTCCTCCGTTTGAGAACACTTTGGTTTCAGGGTAAAATACGAAGATGGAAATAAACAAGTTGACAAGACAAAAGCAGTGTGCCGGCACTGCAGAACAGCGGTCGGGTATGTACTTGGAAACACGTCTAACATAACGCATCTAAAGTGACACCACCCGAGTTTGAACGTTAACTGGCACGACTAGAAAAAGCAATCTGGTGCAAACTACGATATTGTCGTCGTTTAAAAATAAAGAGCATTTCCCTGACCATCGCACCAAAGAAATAACTAACACCATTGGAGTTGAGTAAAATTGTTTAAGCTGCACTTTAGATGTAAGCATGTTTTGTTTACTGCACTTTAACAAAGTGGGAAAGCTAAGTAAGTTCCTAGTAAAACTGAATCTGAGCAGGCTTTAAAGCTGACCAGCTGCACTATACTTTTTATTTTAATTGAGTAAAACTGTAGAAATGTTGTCCCGTATGTTGTAGAGACATGAAACTTTGCCAACAGTGTGATAAGTGTGTGCCGTCAGATTTATATTCATGGAGAGCACATTGCCGAATTTAAGGTTGACACCTAAAGTGTATGTCCACATCTTAACATATGTTCTCATAGGCATGAAAAGTATCCAAGGGACGAGGAAACGGTAAACTAAGCTATTTCTTAAGGCACTGGTTGCTTTCCATTAATATAAATCTGACGGCACACACTTATCACACTGTTGGATTGACTTCGTTTACTTCTGTTGGTGGTAAAGACGATCAAAACAGACTAGCTGATAGCATGCCATGAACGTGAGATGATGTTTCACGGCCAAATCAAATAACCAATCGGAGGAGAGCCCTTCTAGCCAATCAGAGGCGGAAAAGGCAGTACCTTCCCCTACCATCCTATGAAAAAAAATATTGCCTCCGGTACAGTAGGTGGCGGTATACACTGTAGTATATGATTTTCCACATTGCTTGATGTTCAGAGATTGTAAAAGTGCTCAGTTAGGGGCCCAGGTGAAGATTATGTCACAGCCTAGGTCAAGAACTGATAAGACAGGTTAAAGGGTTGGATTCCTTCTGGATTTTTCTCTGTCACCTGTTTCGGGTTGTTTCAAAGTTCATCAAAACAACCAACCTATATAAGCAGAATATTTGAAGCTGTTATTCAGAGTGGTTCATATTGGCTTAGGACTCTCTCTCAGGCAGACCTGGGTGCTTGATTTGATGCTGTACTTCTTGTAATAAACCTTTCTATATACAAGCAAGATGGTGTCAGCGGAGTCTCCTTCACCACCTTCACATCATCGCTACCTTGGAGACAACAACACCTAATGAGCAATGGTTGCAATGCGCCATAAAACCAAACGAAGAAGAAGAATTTATCGCGCTGTGATTGGCTGAGTGCTGGATGTTATTGATGTGGGTCTGCTGTGGTGAAACTACAATGTTCTGAAGATGGACTACAAATGCACACGATGAGAACGTATGGGCCGTACGTTCTCATTGCAAACTGAGCATATGTTACGGTGCGTGTCCCCTCCGTCCACAGCTGTGTTCGACTTGTTTGTTTTATAACAGGATAAAAACATATATTAAATGCATTATTTTTGTTTTTCCGTGTGAATAAAAAAAATAATGGAAATCCACGTGCTTTTTCCATTTTCTTCTTCAAATGGGCAATTGGAATAGAAATTAGACCACAACCAGTAATTAACTTGTGTTTGGCCTTTATTGTTAAATTAGTATTATGTGCCCCTACTGCATAGATAGACAGATAAATAATCAATAATAAATAATAATAATATTAATAATAAAAGGGGGCTGCTGTGCCTTGTGCGTAAAATGCGCACAGCGTCTCTCTTTATGGGGAAACACGCTTATTGTTTCTGCTGCGGGGTGGGGTGCTGGCTGCAGGTATTTAATAACCTCAGGCAGATATCTTTTAACGTTACAGTCTTCTGTATTTTTTGTTATGATCCTTCCACTATAGCTCTGCAGGGAAACACTGTGTCTATCTATCTACCTATCTATTATCTAGGCCATAAGCATAGCCGATGCCAATGTTTTGAGATGCATTAGGGGCAGATAATATAGATATAACAATAAAGGCGAAAAACAAGTAGGTTTCTACTTTTGGTTTAATTTCAATTAGCCATTTGAAAATGAAAATGGGAAAAACGTGGATTCCTGTTTTTTCTTATTCACATGAAAATCGAAAAATTAAAATGATGCATTGAATATTTGTATTTTGTTTATCCTGTTATAAAACAAGTTAAAGCTGTGGACGGAGGGTACACCAATACTAGCGAAATATTCATAGTTCGCATCTAAGTTTAACATAATGTTGAAAGTTGAAAAAATATAAATGAACAAATTATGGCATGAGATGTATAATGCTTCATAAACAGCGGTAACTTAGATGGTGATCTCTTCCTTTCTTGGTCATGTTGATCTTTTTCTTTCCTAATCATTTGAGTTTGTGAATGGTGCGTAAATATTGCCGCCGCAATGACTTGTGGGATGGAATTATCTCCTTTCCTATCACTTAGGAAGGTCCGATGTATCCTATGCTAAAGGAGATCTGAAAGGAAGCACTGAACCTCCTTTCCTTAGTGTTTAGAGAATTTGAACAGCTCTTATCATGGCGGCCACTAAAAATACTTCTGGGTCATTTCACTCAGCTAAACCTTCCTAAGCAAAAAAAAGACTTTCCGACCACAGCCTATGTGTATGTGTTGAGAAGTAAAGTGTATATGTATGGGAAAGTGAAAATATATGTATGTGAAAGGAGAATGTATGTGTGTGAGAGTGAAAATATATGTATGTGTAAGGAGAAATTATGTGTGTGAGAGAGAAAATATATGTATGTGAAAGGAGAATGTATGTGTGTGAGAGTTAAAATATATGTGTAAGGAGAATGTATGTGTCTGAGAGGGCCAGAATGAATTATGGCTTGTACGGCTCCTCATACAAACCCGCCCCTCTCTCTCTCTCTCTCACTCACTCACTCACTCACTCACTCACTCACTCATTCTCTCACACACACACACACACACACACACACACACACACACACACACACACCAAGGTTGTATATAGTTTGTTGAATTTGTGTGTTTGGTTTTGCTTTGCTACTTTATGAATAAATATAATTCTTTCGAAACATACCTGCTGTCTGTTTAATGTTGCACAAGTGAGGATCCTTCCTCAGTTGCTCTTCCTGAGGTTTCTACCAGTTTTTTTCCCCAGTAAAGGGGTTTTTTGGGGGAGTTTTTCCTTATCCGCTGTGAGGGTCCAAGGACAGAGGGATGTTGTATGCTGTAAAGCCCTGTGAGGCAAATTGTGATTTGTGTTATTGTAAAATTGATTAATTAATTGATTGATCTTTACTGTAAGGCAACCTTGAGTGGCTTGAAAGGTGCCCTAATAAATAAAATGCATTATTATTATTATTAAGTGTGAATGAATAGTCAACCTCTGCTACGTCAAATACTCCAAAATCCTTCAGGCTTTACTTTTAATTTTGATTATGGTTATTATTTAATTATTAATCAAAATTCCAAATGAATAGTTTAGCGTATTTTATGAGACTAATATCTTTAACTGGCTATCATTTTCCCTTTCTGGGAATGGTGCCCCACAAGGTGATTTATTGTTAATTAAGTCACATTATTTAACATAATTATTAATTAATATAAATAATTATTGATTATTTCTGATAGCCAATTTACAACATTAATGGTGCCTCTTGGTGAGACCTAATATTGTTGATCCCTACATAATTGGTGCCTCCATGTGACGCCCAAATTTATGTTTCCTACAGCATATTTTTTCAGTCTATCTTCTATCTAATATATAATGGAATAACACTGAATATACGATATTAACAACAGTGAATATTCATCCTTTTTTTAATAAAAAAGATAGAAAAATATTGTAAATTTATTATCTTTGCAGGATTACTTTAACCATAACAGCACAGTTCAACCGTTTGTTTGAGCATGGCTTTATACAGTGAAAAATCATACTTGTGAAATTATTTCAGCATATTTAAAATCCCCTCAGCCATTAACGATTACCACTGGGACCACTGTAGCCTTTACTCCCCACATCTTTTGTAGCTCCTCTTTCAGCCCTTGGTATTGTTCCGTCTTCCTGATGTTGCTGTCCCTTGCTACATCTATCACAACTGCCTTCAAGGTAGCAGTTAAAGGTCCAGACTAGATATGCGTACCTGCCCTGACCAGAATTTGAACCCCGGCATATATAAACTGTCTATACCTGAGGCACTGGAGAATGCCAAGCAAAGGTTCACAGCTCTGGCTATCCGCCTAAAGAGATACACAAGAGAAGACGAAGCCAGGAGAATTAATAGGATGTTTTTCACTGAACCATCCAAAGTGTACTCTCAGTGGCAAGGTAACAACATGACAATAGATCCACCCAGGGCTAAAACTGAACAATACTGGAAGAGCATATGGGAGAAGGAGGCATCACATACACTGATGCTAAGTGGCTAGTGGATCCAAGAGCAGACCACAGCAATCTCCCATCACCAAGAGCAAGTTACCATTACAACAGCAGACATCCAAGAAAGAGTATCAGCTATGAAGAGCTGGACAGCACTGGGCCCTGACATGATCCACACCTACTGGCTAAAGAAACTAACTGCACTCCATGAATGCCTGGCAACACAAATGAGCCAGCTTCTGATGGATGGGACCCATCCAGAGTGGATGGCACAAGGATGGACAGAAGGGTGCAGTTCCATCTAACTACCGCCCAATAAGCTCCTGTCTGGCATCATAACGACTAAGATGAATAGGCACATGGCCCAATGAATGAGCAAGGTCCAGAAAGAAATTGGTAGTTACCAAGGGAGCCAACGACCAGCTACCGGTTGATAGAACAGTCAGAACAGTCAAGACCAGGCAGACAACCAACCAAGCCTACGACTCAATGCCACACACATGGATACTAGAATCTTTGGAAATGTAGAATAGAAATAGAAATAGAAAGAACTTATTTATCCAGAAGTGAGGGGGTTAACCTACCAGAGGGCAGTATTGCAGATTTTAGGAGGACTGGTGAGAATCAGAGCCACTGTCAGGGACAAAACAGCTGAGATCCAGGAATACATCAGGAAGATGACCCTCAAGGATGAGCTGCAAAGTGAATACCTTAGGCAGCAGAAACCAGAGAATGCAGAAGAGGAGGACGAACCATCACGGAAGGACAAGCCCCTGCACGGCATGTACCACCAAGAGATTGAAAAGTGGCCTACATCAAGAAATCCGACCAGTGGCTGGAAAAGGCTGGACTGAAAGACAGCACAGAAGCACTATCATAGCGGCACAAGAACAGGCACTAGGCGGGTACAAGATCAACAGAAGCAGGAGTTTATCACACCAGACAGAACCCCAGGTGCAGGCTGTGCAAAGATGCTCCTGAGACAGTTCAGCACATAATAGCAGGGCGTAAGATGCAGGCAGGAACAGTGTTCATGGAATGCCATAACCAAGTGGCTGGCATAGTGTACAGGAACATCTGCACTGAGTATGGGCTGGAAGTCCCAAGGTCAGAATGGAAGACACCTCTTAAGATGGTGGAGAATGACCGAGCTAAGATCCTGTGCGACTTCCAGATCCAGACCGATAAACTGGTGATGGCTAACCAACTAGACATCGTGTTGATCGACAAACAACAGAAGAACGCAGTGGTGATAGATGTAGTAATCCAGAGCGACAACATCAGGAAGAAGGAACCTGAGAAGCTTGAACGTACCAAGGGCTGAAAGAGGAGCTAGAAGTGATGTGAGTGGTCCCAGTGATAATCGGAGCACTGGGAGCTGTGACCCCCAAACTGGAAGAGTGGCTCCAGCAGATTCCAGGTACAACATCTGAGGTCTCTGTCCAGAAGAGTGCAGTCCTAACAACAGCTAAGATACTACACAGAACTGTCAAAATCCCAGAGCTCTCTCTCTTTTATATTTATATATATGCTGAAATAATTTCATAACCCTCCGGTCCCTCTCGGGACGGAAAACGTCCGTTTCAGCCATTTTTCAGTTTTTATTTTTTGATAACTTTGGCTGTGTTCATGCATACAGCATGACATTTGGTCAGAAAACTTATTTTTGGTGATATTTTGAAATTTTAAAGCCACTCCTAAATCAGGCTTAAAATACACAAATGGCAACCTTTTACGACATCTTGCCCTCTCGGGACACAAGTGTCCCCATTGAAACCCATTAAAACAACGTTTTTTGATTCCCCTTCAATTTACATAAAAAATGTGATTTTTTTCTATCTCTGGTAGTCAGGTTGGTTAGAGAGACCCAAGAATTGTGGAAAAAAAAAAAAAAAATACCAGATGGGGCCATTTTCCATTTTGGGGCCCTGCTGTCTTTTCAATGCAATTCCTGGTTTGGCCACTTGAAGCACTGTAGGCCCCGAACAGGGAGGGCAAATGCAGAGTAGAACAAGAAATGGTCTTGCTGTGCTCATAAGGATGTGACAGTGTGGTCTGTATCAAAATGTTCCAATATTAGTGTGTGTGTGTGTGTGTGTGTGTGTACATGGACTTAAAATACACAGTGTCAAATCCCTATGTGAAAATATAGCTAAATGTAAACCCCGGTAAAACCATAAATACCATATTTCTTCATCACATCCTCATGGCAACTTAGAAACATGAATTTGATGATATTAGTCATGCATTCCAGAGTTAGGACATCAAAATTGAAGTTTTTACTAAAATCCAGCTGAATCATACACTTTCTCCTGCTTCCCCAGCAGAGTAAACACAAACTAAATAATAAGCAGTAAAATTGCCTGTAGTTTTCTCCTATTTTTTCCATTATTCAGGTTTACAAGCCATTGCTGCAAAAAAAATTAAAATAAATGCTAGGTTAGTGTTTATATGGATGTCTGGGGCTGTGGCTGTGTAGCTACTAAAAAAATATTGTGTGTCTATGTGTGTGTGTGCATGTGTGTAATTATGGAGCAAAAATTATGCAAATTATGAGCTGCAGGTTACATTACTGTTCTCTCACTCGCTCTCTGTCACACACACATGCATCCACTTTCACTCATCCACACACTCACACACTGAATTTTTGTATAATTTCTTTTTTGTATAATCTGAGTAGGAGTTGGTTAAATGATTTAAGCAAAAAAAAGTAGAAAAAAAACATTAATTTATTATCCTTATGGCTATTTTTCAGCAAGGACAAAAACGTCCCGAAGGGGACAGGTGTCGGCTTTTATTTCAAATTGAAACTGCACAAAAAATAATGATGCATCAAAATCGGTGTTGTCACTATTCATTCACATATTCCAGACTGTGATAATTTAAAAAAAAAAAAAAAAAAAAATTTAAATTTAAAAATTTAGAAAATAATATAGAATTCATGTTTTTTTCATAAAAGTAACACTGACATTATGTACAGAAAATGGCATATAAAGGGTTAAAAATCCTCAAAATGAATGAATTTTTGATATGTACAATCTGAGTAGTTGGTTAAAAGATTTAAGCAAAAAAAAGTAGAAAAAAATATTAATATTCAAGATTTTTATGGTTATTTTTCAGCAAGGACGAAAAACGTCCCGAAGGGGAAAGGTGTGACTTTTTTTAAGAGGGACCGGAACATCGAGGTCTCTGTCCAGAAGAGTGCAGTCCTAACAACAGCTAAGATACTACACAGAACTGTCAAAATCCCAGAGCTCTCTCTTTTATATTTATATATGCTGAAATAATTTCATAAGTATGATTTTTCAGTGTGTAAAGCCACACTCAAACAAACGGTTGAACAGTGCTTTTATGGTAAAAGTAATTCTGCAAAGATAATACATTGACAATATTTATCCTTTTTTCTTTTAGGGATGAATATTCACTGTTGTTAATAATGTATACTTAATGGTATTCCATATATTAGATGGAAAAAAATATCAGTAAAATTTTTCACCATTTCTGAGATGTTTTCAAAGCGCTGTAATGGTAAACATTTAGAGTGAATATGTGGGAATAATACTAGTACTACTAATACTACTTATTCCATGGTAACAAACTGATATATGCATGTGTACCAACATATTTTAAGTGTTATAACAGTATGTGGTGAACTGGTTCAAAATCTACTTACAAGACAGGAAGTTTTCTGTCTCCATTGGTGATTTCTCCTCCAACAAAATAGACATTACATGTGGGGTACCCAGGAGTCAATTCTTGGACCACTGCTGTTTAACCTCTATATGCTTCCACTTTCACATCTCATATGTAAACACAACTTAAGTTAAAGCTGCAAGCAGCATTGGGTGGGACCTCGGACCCTTGCTGTCAGCCTCCAGCCCACGTAGACGGTGTGAATTAGCATATTTGTAGGAGTTGAAATGTCGATAAGACAGGCAATGTCAATAGAATGCAGGGTCATTTTTGGCAATGAACCCATGACTTGGGAGTAGAACTTTGATGGCTTCTGAAAACCAAACTACTGATGACATCAATCAATCAATCAATCAATCAATCAATCAATCAATATCACAAATCACAATTTGCCTCACAGGGCTTTACAGCATACAACATCCCTCTGTCCTCAGGACCCAATGAGACAGAAGGGA
Source organism: Epinephelus cyanopodus (assembly GCA_026686955.1). NCBI lineage: Eukaryota > Metazoa > Chordata > Actinopteri > Perciformes > Serranidae > Epinephelus > Epinephelus cyanopodus. The sequence goes on from CM048927.1 coordinate 1,389,888, forward strand.
AGACAGAGAGAGAGATGCAGGACAGATAGTAATTTTAATAGCTTACAACAACATTAATTAAAGTAATAATATTATAATTATAATTCTGGCTACTGTGTTACAATATGTTGAAAGTATATTTTAATATCTGATAGTATACATGACAATAATCATATGTGTATGATAACAGTAGAAGTATGACACAGACAGACAGACAGACACACACACACACACACACAAACACACACACGCACGCACGCACAGGCTTGTGTCTGTCAGAGTGAAGCCATTGTTATGCTAATTCATGACCATGTAGTTAGGTGACAGCCTGATAACAGAAGTAGCAGGAGGCATTTCACACCACAGCAGCAGCACAACATCACACATCACAGTAGGCACCGCTGTGATAGAAGTTAACCTACGAGACAGTGGAGCACAAAGGCTCTGGAAAAGAGGCCGAGTTACTGACATGCAGTAGGGCTGAGTTAGTGACATGCAGTAACAGGACACGTGTGAGAGAAAGACAGAGAGAGAGAGAGAGAGAGAGAGAGAGAGAGAGAGAATAATAACAGTAGAAGTATTTCTGTCTTCTCCTGCTTCCCCAGTAGAGCAAACACACGCTAAATAATAAGCAGTAAAATTACCTGTATTTTTCTCCTACTTTTCCATTAGTGAGGGTTGCAAGCCATTGCTGCAAAGAAAATAAAATAAATGCTATGTTAAAAATAATATATATGTATATATATATATATATATATATATATATATATACATATATATATACACATTAGGGGTGTAACGAGATCTCGTGCCACGATCTCTCGCGAGATTTGTGAGCTATCTAGGGCTGTAGTCAACCAAACAAAATTTTGGTCGACTAAAGTTGCGCATAATCTTCAACTAATTGATTAGTCGTGGGGAAAAAAAATCTGCATGTTACTTTTACTTCTGCAGTGATGTCTGTGTCACTCTGCAGTTACACCTCCAAAACAAAAGTCAGCGGTGGAGGACCGTGTTAAGTACTGTAAAGTTTAGTTCAAATCAAACTTTATTTATAAAGTTGATTCAAAACACACATTAAACATGGCTTAATAGAGACAATTTCAAACACAAGTACACAAATCAGCTTCACTATAAATCGCAGAACTGACAGACAAACGCTTGTCTTTATCTGGACACATTTCCCCCACCAATACAACGTGCTAACGTTTTTAGCACAAGTCTATGGCATTTTACATTGTATAAATTAGCCTAGCGTCTACCGATCTTTTCCTCTTCTAATATAAAGCCAGGGACGACAGCAACATGTAACAAAGGTAACGGTGCATAATTTGGCTCCATTACAACTCACAACAGTCACCGACAAAACAACTGTCTTATACTAAACATGTTTTCCAAGCATACACAACACGCTAACGTTATTAGCGCCAGCCCATGGCATTTTACATTGTATAAATTCGCCTAGCGACTAGGGTTGCCACTAACGTGAATGTGGACATGCTAATATTCTTAAAAAAGAACATGGCTGTGTAGTTGCAGCAAGTTGTCAGTGACATACTTGGTCAGGCTCTGTTTGCAATTTGCACTCTGTATTGACAGAGTAGAACTTTGATTTGGTTTTGCACATAATATTGTTTGCACTTGAAAAAAAAGCAAGAAATATTTAGTTTTATTTATTTTATTTTAACTTTTATTTAGTTTCAATTTGTGGAAGAAGTTTATTAAAAGGCCATGCTTACATCATGCATGTAAAGAGTTATAATAAAACATTTCAAAATGCATGTGCAACTTGATTAAATAAAAGTCTTTTGGTCCAGTCATATATTTTGTCATTGTAGTTTTCTTAAAATCTCGTCTCGTCTCGTTCTCGTGAACCCAATATCGTGTCTCGTCTCGTCTCGTCTCGTGAGCTGAGTGTATCGTCACACCCCTAATAATATATATATATATATATATATATATATTATATATATATACATATATATATATATAGAGAGAGAGAGAGAGATACATATATTGTGTGTGTGTGTGTTTACATGTGTGTGTAATTGTGTAGCTAAAAATTGCAAATTATGAGATGCAGGTTGCTGCACGTTACATTACTGTTTTCTCCATCTCTCTCTCTCTCTCTCTCTCTCTCTCTGTCATACATACACCCAATGAATATTTGGTATGTATAATCTGAGTAGGAGTTGGGTAAAAGATTTAAGCAAAACAAAATAGAAAAAATATTAATATTTCTCTGGCTGTTTTTCAACAAGGATGAAAAACATCTTGAAGGGGAAAGGTGTGATTTTCTCACAAGGGGGCCTGCAGGGTTAAAAAGTAAGGGCTTCTTATGAAGTTGGTGTGAGCTGTATTTTGAAACTTGTAGACACAAGCCATGTGACCTAATGAAACTTTGACATGTGTGATAATCAAACAGCACATCCATATTCATTTGAAATCATGTGACCTAGTAGAAGCGTAATTGATGTGTACTGGCTGCTGTGAGGATATAAGTAACAGCAGGCAGACACAAATACATACTAGTTAATTTCAGTGGAAAAACTGAGCAGGACTACATGTATTTGATTGTGTGGTGCTGCAGCACATTTTTAGCACAAATTTGATTCCAATTCTAAATGAGGCAAAAAAAAGTTTGACCTGGAGATCTTGTATTTAAATGTTTTGCTATCAGGCATTCATTTAGGAAATTGTAGGAATGAGACACATGAGCTGGTCAATTTGGTCAATGTTATCCTGTCAGGTGTGTGTGACCATACACACACACACACACACACACACACACACATACACACACACACACACACACACGCACGCACGCACGCACGCACACACGCACACACACACAAGCTTATGTCTGTGAGAATGAAGCCTTTGTTATGCTAATTAATGACAGCATGCAGCTGACAGACAGACAGAGTGAGAGCAAAATGGGTTGAAAATTTCTCAAACTAGTCATCCCTGTCCCCAAACTGTGGGTCTTCAATCTGGAGGCATCACCAGATAGATAAACTTGTTCTGAACACAGAAATATAAAAATTTTATGTCTATGGACTCAAAAATGTGACCTTAGTCACAAGTTTACGATGTGTTGGCCCTCATCTTTTCTTACACAGATCATCATGAGGATTTGTGTGCTGCACCTTAGAATGCTTCTAAAATCCAAACCGTTCCAGTAATGACAAAGTCCTTCACAAGTAATGTTCACCAGGGGTAGAGCTGTAATGTGTGCAAGTTTGAAACCGCTAGAATAAACAGTGTAGGAGCAAATAATTTTTGAGACACAGAATTTGTGAAAAACATCATCTTACACTGAAAGGGCAATAGTGCACTTTCTGTTGGACTTAGGGGGTTGCAGGGGTTGCAGTGCGAGATTTGTAGGTGTTGATGACACGAACAAGCTAGTTTTGGTTTGGTCTTTCTAAGTGATTCCTACCGGTCGCAACGGGCATTTGAGTATGTCTAGGTAGCACGAAAATCATCAGGAGGTTTTTTGGCGACATCACCTGGAAGACGCCATAAAATCCAAATCATACGAGTAATGACAAAGTTATACAGAAGATCTGATAAGGACGAGTTGATCTGTTATGTGTGCAAGTTTGAAGCCGATACGATAAACGGTTTAGGACAAGTTGATTTTATAAGGAATTTTTAAAAAGAGCATTTTTGAGGTGAAATTTTACATTGAAAGGGAAATATCTAACTTCCTGTTGGGTTAAGGTCAGACATGCGAGTGCGTGATTTGTAGATCTCAATGAGACGAACACGCCAGTTTTGGTTTGATTTTTCTACGTCATTCCTCCAAGCCGCAGCGGCCATTTTAGTGTGCCTAAACAGCTAGGTGGCGCCAGAGAGGCCATTTTGGCACTTTTTGGATTAATTTTTTCATTTCCTAAAATTTTTCGCCAGTCCTGACATGTGTGCCAATTTTGGTATGTTTTGGAGCATGTTTAGGGGGTCAAAGGTGTGAGAGAAAGAATAATAATAAATTAAAGCTCACCTCGCGCCTGTTTCGGCCCCCAGCGAATTATTTAGAAATATCACACATATTGTCACAAACATCAGAAAATTCTCACAGACCTGAACGTTTTGATGTTTGAATGCTTTCTGTAGCTGTAGGTATGTAGAAGTGATATCACAATATGCAAATTAGATGAGTGAATTTTCTCCCATCAGATTCCTCTTCCTTAATTTTTGAGGATGATATGACAAAAACACCACAAATCAAAAGAGATCTATTGTAAATATGTTCAAAATGCTGTTTTACTAAGATTTATGAAATCCAATATGGCCGCCGCGTAGTGACGACACAATATGCAAATTAGAAAATTTAACTTACTCCCATCACAAACTTGGGGTCATGATGAAAAGTTTTCTCATTTACACTATGCCTTTATCTCTCACCATTTTCAAGCGACAGCCTTTTGAAATGTTGAAATGAAAATGGAATATTTTTCTCAATAAAAAGGGTTAAAATGGAGGTTCTGCCGTTGTCATGTCATCAGGTAAGTTTTAGAATCGCGCACACATCATGTTTCTGTAAGTTTGTGACAGTGGTTGCCATGATAACTAAGTAGATGCAGCTAGGGTCAGAGTGAGACAGACAGAACACAGAGAAGAGATGTCTTTTAGTGGAGATTTAACTGCTTGAACAAGTTCTTCCCATTCCCAAACCCCTGTTGGAAGTGTTTTTTGAAAATGTGGTCGCTGAAGCCATCAAAAAGTCAAACATATTTGGTGGCTAGGGTGGCAGCTCTGCCACATATTCTACATAAACAAAGCTTTTACATTTTCAGCGTTTGTCACAAAGGTGATTATTCTACTTTATTATTGAGGTCATAGCGGGTGGTATTGGTGTCCTATATTTAAAAGTGTTCCTAATATTTTGTCCCCTCAATTAGAGAAAATTAGGAGGCCACCCCAGTACACCACCACCATTTACTATGACCTCAATAATAAACAAAGTACAATCACCACTTTCTAGACGATGTCAACAATAACCGAAAATTTAGAAGCTTCAGGGAAAAAATCATGGTATAGTCATTCTACTGGATTGCATTAGATTACACAGGTATACACAAAGTGGCCAGTGACTGTATGTTACATATGTATCATATTTCCTCAAATAGTAGCCGGGGCTGTCATTAACAAAAAATAGTTTGGGACAAGGGTACAAATAGGGGCAGGCTACTATTTGAAGGAGGCTTTTAATAAAAGAAAAAAAATCTCAGCCAAATTTGAAAATACAAATACTGTATTTTTTTTTTTTTTTTTAATTTAAACAGCATAAATATTTATCTAAACTTTTCTTTACAGTAAAAATGTAAATTTTCTATATAGTATTACAAATAAAGTACTGTATTATTTACAGTGGCAAACTTTACTTTAACAGTAAAAATAGTTTTCAGTGTTTTTGTAAATCACCACTATTTACTATTTACTACAGCACAGTGTACTTGTTGTCCTGCCTTGAAACAGTGAATCATCTCATCCTCTGTCCCATCTGCAGCCACCGTGATGCCACACACCTTACAAGACAACATGCCACAAATTAATTTTAAAACTAGGCTACATTCATAATTGTGACTTTTTATCTCACAATTTTGATTAGGAATGGCTTTTTTCCATTACTGGTGAAAAAAGACTTCCATAGATAAAGATGGTATGGTAAAAATATCAGTGCCAGAGGAGGTCCTGGTTAGTTTTACGCCCTGGGCGAACCATCCCTTGGTGCCCCCTGCCCCACCCCCCACGGTACGTTACCAGCGAAAGTATCACGGTGTTCTGAGTAGTATCACGATACCATGGCAAGAATGAGGCAGATGTGCCTTTTGTCATTTCTAAAAAGATAAATCACTTTTCTATAATACACCACTGATATTTCAAAGGAATAAATTACTTATTGACTTATACTTACAAAACAGCATCAATAAGTGATTAACATAGGGGGGATCAAAATAAAATAAAAAAATAAAATAAAAATCAACCAGCCACCCTCCTCCCCTGACAAGTAAAGAACAGTCCCTCCATAAGTAAAGAACAGTCCCTAAAGTGCGGTGAGGTTTGATTTCCAAAAAAGAGGACACTCGGCCGGCCATGACATAGCCTTAAATGATACTCACAGTTTACTCAATTTTTTTATATTTAAAATTTATATGTATGGATAGAAAATTCAGTTATATTACAAAATAATATCTCTCAAAGACAGAAATTCAGATAGGCTCTATAGGGGACACATACACACACTAGAGTGTGGCGATCCAAGCCCGACGGTACCCGACAGGTTTAGTCAAAAATGTAGAGCCACATTTTTGACCAAACCCAGCCCGACTTGTTATAGCTATATAAATTGTATTTGGGCTGGGGTCAGATTCGGTCAGCTTTCAGTAAAAATGTAGTGTACAAATAAATAAAATCCTATTGTCTGTCCTGTTTATTGCTTGGGCACTGTTATTTACATGACAACACCTGAACATAACACACACAGACAGACACTGGCTGTTTGTTTCTACCTCTCCCCACACTGTCTTGGACCTCCAGCCGCCCGCCTCCACTTTGATTAAACGCTGAAAATAAAATAAAAGAGTAACACAGGTTTTTCCTATTTTATCTTATTTTGTAATATGTCTCCCTCTCCTCTTGTTGGAAGTGTCGGACCTCCTGTCTCCCGCTCCCGTCTCAAACACGGAGGTCTCACTCTCGATGAGCACCCACGGCGCAGACCCAACCTGTTAATATGGGCCCTAGGCGTTTTTGGGGTATTTTTACTGCCTTTACTTTTAAGCTCATATCACAGTCATTATAAAGGCTACATACACATGCTATATCTTGTTTTTTCAGGACAATCTGGGCTAACCAGATTTGCCATCATTTTATGTCCTACTACGTGCCTGTATTTTATATTAATTTTTATATCAATGAAAAAAACAAATATGTGACTAAATTCTTACATTTTTACATGTATCTCACCATAGCAAGTTGGAAATTGACATATTCTGCCATATATGAAGAGGGGAGACTCTCTGGAATCTGGCAATATAAGAACCATGATGGTGGGACATTCTGTCACTTCATAGCTGTCCAAAACATATGGTTTGTGCCAGGCAGAAAATGATTGCCAGTATTTTTTCATTATTGCATGAAATTCCATTGACTCATTCACAAGTCAAAAATGTGTGTTATCTGAAAGAAACATGCAATATTTACATTTAAGATAATAGAAAAATAGTCAGCCAAGTGCAATAATATAATATTTGCCACTTTGTTTGCAGTAAACAAAGTTTGTTGTTGTTTTTCAGTTTCAGTTATATATGGGGGGGACTTATCGGGCATTGGGGGACACAAATGTCCCCTCAATGTATATGGTGACTACAGCCCTGTCAGGCGTGCATAATTAGGCCTCAGTTGTGTGGGTGCGCAAAGGTGAAGTGGCTGGTCTTGTCATACAAAGTTTGATGGAGTGTCAACTGGACAATGATATTTGCATCTTTAAAGCCGGACTACAAATGTGGATAGACAGGGAGAAACACAGGCAAGCCTAAGACGTGGTAAGATACGATATTCCTCACTATATGAAGTGACTGAGAACAAGATCTGTATGATGGGTTGTAAAGAAATTCGTCAGGTTTTTTTTTTGTAGACAATTAATCTGTATTTATAGCATGATGGGATGACAGCAAAATTATGTGTGGTATCATTGGAAAGCTCTGCTCCTGCGCTTTCATGTGATATGCGTGGTATTTCTATGCGACATGCATTCGCGAGTAATCCATCCAAGAGCAAAGTGTGTGCAGAGCTGTATAAAAGCTCTGTTATACATAATTTTAGTGTAACTTTATCATTTTTTTTCGCTGTGAAAACATTGGACTACCGACAAGTGCTTGGTCTCGTCGGAAAGCTATGGTTCCACTGTTTCAAGTGATATGTGTGGCTTCTCGCTATGACGGACAGTCGCGGAGACAATCCACAGAGAAGAACAAGTGTGAATTTGGATGCACTATGCATCGTTTGGGCCCATAGGGTTAAAGAGCATGTAACCATAACCACTGTGGGGCACAAACTCAGTGCTTTGGTCATTAAATAATGTCGGGCTCGGTTCGGTTTGGTTCGAACAGAAATATGCAGCCCCTGCCGCACTCTAACACACACACACACACACACACACACACACACACACACACACACACACACACAAACACATGGAAAACTGGACATTATCAGTTTATAAAAAAAACCCAGATGCTCCAGACAGGACGTGAAAAGTGGACATGTCTGGGCAAAAGAGGAAGTTTGGTCAGCCTAACGCCGTTAATGTTACCTAACACAAAGAGAAGTGTTAACGGCTCGTTTCTCCTCTGACACACCACTTAGGCTACCTGTGTGCCCCACGGCTCAGTTGTCCAGGTACCACTGAGCAGTCATGACACCAACGCAAGAGGAAATTACTGGATCAGGAGTATGACTTGTCTGTCGCCTGTAAATCATTATCTTGCGGTTGTCAGCTGTTCTCATGTTCCCTCCTTTTGTGATCTTGCTGCCGTCCTCTGCATACCTCTGTCACCATCTTATCTGTTTACAATCAGCTGAGAGTGCGCAACTGCGCATGTGCGTGGATGGCGGTGAATGTGTGTGTGTGTGTTTTGAATTGGATTTGAAGATTTTCCAATTTACTTCCATTCACACTAATTACACTGTCACCAGAGCGCCACCTCTTGGCCGATTTGCTAATTTTGCACAAACCCTCATCGGGCCATGGAACACAATCAGGAAAAGTATTGTGGTAATCAGACTGTATTTGGTCAAGATATGAAAGACTGTCTGTTTTGAAAACAATATGCAGGAATTTGTTGTTTTATATTTTGGGCGTTTTTTGGACTATCAAAATTCTTTTAATAACTTTTTGTCAGGAGGGTCCACAGATGCAAAGGTTGGTGCAAATTGTCATTTGAAATTTGTGCGTTATATCATGTGGGAGTTATTAGTCATTTTTGGTGTGTGAGTTACAGGGGCAAGTCTATACCAGCCCTATCAATTTTATTTCCATGAGTGTTATAGTGTTGGCACAGTGCCAAATATTAAATTAGACGGCCACCAGAGCGCCACCTAGTGGCGGATCGGTAAGTCCTTCGTCTGAGATATAAAATACTTCAATTTAAAGAGCGCCACCTGGTGGTCATCACCTCACATTTTGCACAGAGCCTCAGGGGCTCATGGGGAAGTAGTAAACTGAGTTCCAGGTCATTTGGACACCAATGTGGAGATATGCAACCTGTTTTGTACCAAATCTGCAGGAAGCTGCTATTTAATAACTTGAGTATTCTTTGGAATATCAAAATTCTTTTCATAAGTTTTTGTCAGCAGAGTCCACAGATGCTGTGTGCAAAGTTTCATGCAAATCGGTGAAATTGCCTGGGGAGAGTTCAAAAAAGTAGGTTTGCGAGATTTTGCGAATTTGCAGGAAAAAACAGTAGGCGGGAATGGGCGTGGCTTATACCACGAGATTCAGCACAATTCACTGAACGCGTGGATATAAGGTTTTTGAATGTGCCACAAAGTATTTGGGAGTTAGGACCCAAAACGCATTTTCCTTGATTAAAGCGCCACCTAGTGGTGACCATGTGCAACCATCCAAAAATATTGAATTTCGGATGTGCCCGGACGAATGTGGAAAGTTAGAAGCATTTTGAAATTTGGGAAAGGTGCGAAATTGGGGCACAAATTCGAGTAAAGAATAATGATGATAATAATAATAATAATAATAATTAAAGCTGCAAGCAGCTGTGATCGGGCCCTCGCTCCCTCAAGTACTGTGGGGCCTGAGGCACACGGGGTCTGTGGCGCGAATCCAGAAGGAGAAAAAACCTGGCAGGAGTGTAAAAAAAATGCAGTGTTTCATTCATCCACCAGGTGGTGCTACGAGTGTAACCAGATGTGGCAAGGTGCGTTCAGGGGTGGACCCTCATCACACATGTCAAATTTCGAGCAAATCGGACAATGCATGAAGGATTTATACCAAGTTGATGTTCAGTGGCGAAGGATGAAAAGTCGCCACCGCCGCCGCGGCAGCCTTCAACATGACAGGACACGTGCGTCACTGTGGAGATTCATCCAGTTGATCGTCATGTGGCCACAAAATGTAGTTGGTGTTTGTCAGTGTAAAAGATGGCATTTCCTGTTTCCACGAGGGGTCACCATGAGCGAGATTGTCCACAAGCATATGGAGGCATTGAGGGTGGGGCTCTTATCATGTACAGAAATTTCGAAGCAGTGTGGATGAATTATGTGGGAGAGAGAGCTGCTTGAATATGCATGGCGATGGATCAAAAATGGCAGCGCCATAGCAGCCACACCCTTTGACCTACAGACATGCAGAGCACAGCTTTTGATCAGCATGGTCTCTGGATGATCTGTAAAATATTTGAAATTGATTGGATGAAATCCCTAGGACTAGTTCGTGAAAATACAACGTGGAAATCATGCCAAAATGACAAGTCAAAATCAAAATGGCCGACTTCCTGTTTGGAGTAGACCATTGGTGCCAGAGACTTTAATGTGCGTCTGGACAATATACACATGGGTACCAATTTTCATGTTCCAACTCTAAAAAAAAACCCTCTGGGGAGGGGTTTTTGAAAATTTCAAGGGGGCGCTATAGAGGCATTTTGTCCCCCCCAATGGGTGACGCCAATATCAGATGCAAGAGCTCACCATTCTTGACCAGTGCATCAATTTTCATGAGGGTATGAGGTCAATGAAGTCATCAAAAAGCCAAACGTATTTGGTGGCGAGGGAGGCGCCATCGCGGCCATGCCCCTTGACATAGAGGAAAGCTTTTAATAACTTTTGATCAGCATGGTGTCAGGATGATCTGTAAGAAATCTGAAGTTCACTGGATAAAATCTGTAGGAGGAGTTCGTTAAAATACAACATGTGGAAATCACACCAAGATGACAAGTCAAAATCAAAATGGCCGACTTCTTGTTTGGAGTAGGCCATTGGTGCCAGAGACTTTTATGTGCGTCAGGACAACATACACATGTGTACCAATTTTCATGTTCCAACTCCAAAAAAAACCCTATGGGGAGGGGTTTTTGAAAATTTCAAAGGGGGGGGTATAGAGGCATTTTGTCCCCCCCATGGTCGACGCCCCTATCAGATGTAAGAGCTTGCCATTCTTGACCTGTGTGTCAATTTTCATGAGGAGATGAGGTCGCTGAAGCCATCAAATTGCCAAACGTAATTAGTGGCAAGGGATCGATAGTCGCCACGCCGCCACATGGACACCATTAGACGTAGCTTCCCAGCGTTCATAAGGTAGCTTCACCAACTTGTTCTGCATGCATTAGAAGTGAAATGAAGTTTATGCGGTCAAGTTTGTGTCATTAGTACATGTTAAAGTAAAAACTTATCACTTCCTGTCACCACCGGGGGGGCAATATGAGTAAGGTGGGATATTTAACATATCTGGCCGTTCGGGGCAGAGCCATCATCATGTCAAGCAAGTTTGAAGCTGCTAAGGTCAAGTATGTGGGTGGAAGAGCCATTTGAAATTCGATGGCAAGAAACCTAAAAGTCGCAAAAATTTCTCACCTTAGCGACCACGTCCTTGACATAGAGAAAAGCTTTTAATATCTTTTGATCAGCATGTTCTCAGGATGATCTGTACCAAATTTGAAGTCTATCGGGCGAAATCCCTAGGAGGAGTTCATTTAAATTTAACTTGTGGAAATTGCCGTAATGAAAAAATTCAAAAGAAAATGGCCGACTTCCTGTTGGGATTTTACCATGACGTTAAGAGACTTTTTTGTGCGTCTGGGTATGATACATGTGTGTACCAAATTTCGTTTGCTTACGACAAACTAACCCCAATGGACAGGGGTTTTTGAAAATTTGTAGAGGGCGCTATTTCAGCATTTTGTGTCGACCATGTGCAACCACCCAAAAATATTGAATTTCGGATATGGCAAGATGAATGTGTAAAGTTAGAAGCATTTTGATATTTGGGAAAGGGGCGAAATTGGGGCACAAAGTCGGGTAAAGAATAATAATAATAATAACTAGAACTGCAAGCAGTTATAAACGGGGGCCAAGCCTCCCTGCGACTCAGCCCCCGGGTGTCGCGGAGCCCTTGGAAGTCAGCCCGACCAAACATCACTAAGCTTTACGGCTGGCCTCAGGAGTGACTCCACATCATGCTCACCAAATTTCGTGCGAATCTGATCAACTTTCATGTCACTTGATAGTTTTCTGTTTATAGCGCCCCCTAATGGCCGACATTAGCCAAATTTGGCTCATACCCTTGTAGTCACATGCAAAGCAAGGATCTTAGATTTGGTGTTGTTAGCATTTATTTTTGACCGAGATATTCAACAGTTTGCGTTTTTATAGCTAGCTATAAAAATGTATTCATTAATAATTTACGCATATTTTGACCAAACAAAATTCTTTTGATAACTTAAGATCAGGTTCAGCTGAAGACTGTATGTTCTTAAGTTTCACGCTGATCGGACGAAACCCCAAGGAGGAGTTCGAAAAAGTAGGTTTTCCAGTTTTCGCAATTTTACGAAAAAAAATTATAGAGCCAGCGGCTAGTTAGCATGCTAGTTAGCCACCCGTGACAGTGCCACCTGTCACTCAAAGTGACCACGCCCTTAATTATGCGCAATTTCAAACCTTAATAACATTTAAACGGAAGAATTAGAAAAAAATTCACCCCCCTCAGAGTTGTCATGAAAGGGGAAATTAACTATAGAGACCAAAACCATTTTTTGTACCAGGCTATAAACATGTTTATTTCTGCTCTAAAGTTGGGCATTTTAACATGGGGCTCTATGGGAATTTGCTCACTTCCGGAGCCAGCCTCAAGTGGACAGTCGGTGAACTGCAGTTTTTGGCACTTCTGCATTGGTCTCACTCGTCTCCACCGGAAGTTGGGGCTTGGCGTATACCCTAATGATATGTCATGTTTGTGTACATCAATTATAAACCACAGTATTGAAATTTCAGGTTAATCCAAAGATAAGTGTCTGATAAGAAGTACTTCCTTTCGCCACTAGGTGGCGCTATGACTATCACAGTATATTGTCATATAACTGTGTTCAAGGTGGGACTAATATGAATCATGTGAAGTTTGCTGGACATCGGACCATTTACTCCAAAGTTACAGCAATTTCCTGTTTCATGGCGAGACAACAAAATTAAACCCTCTGCAGCACGCGTAGATACTCATGTTAAATTGTGTTTGTGTACATTAATTATAGACCGGGCAGTCCATGCGCGTCAGGGCATGCTGCCGTCGGGGGGCATGCACCTAGATGTCTTGTCAACTGTAATAAATTAAAAAATAAACGTTATCTCTTACTTACATTTCCAGTATACAGGTAGGCACCCAACCCACGTATGTATTTTTCCAAAACGTAGAAGCTGAATACATGCCCAATAGTTCAAGGTCTTGGTTGAGATGACATGGTGTCTTTACCTCAAAGTATGAGGGACAAGAAGAGGTTGAATGTCGATGACTTTTGAAGAGGATTTGAAGATTTTCCAATTTACTTCCATTTACACTAATTACACTGCCACGAGAGCGCCACCTATTGGCCGATTTGCACCGAATTTTGCACAAACCCTCATCGGGCCAGTGCTCGGGCCCTAATAAACAGCGCAGGCCAGTGCTCAGGCCCTAATAATAATAATAATAAGCAGCGCAATTATATATAGGGTCCTCACGGACTTCTCGTCATCGCTCGGGCCCTAATAATAATAATAAACAGCGAGATTACAATAGGGTCCTCACAGACGACTTCGTCGTTGCTCGGGCCCTAATAATAATAAACAGTGCGATTATAATAGGGTCCTCACGGACGACTTCGTTGTTGCTCGGGCCCTAATAAACAGCACGATTACAATAGGGTCCTCATGGACGACTTCGTAGTCGGTCAGGCCCTAATAAACAGTGCGATTACAATAGGGTCCTCACTGACGACTTTGTCGTCGCTCAGGTCACTTGGGTCCTTCGGCCGAGGTCCCTAATAAACGCTACAAAAACAATAGGGTCCTCGCCCTTCAGCCGAGGTCCCTAATAATAAACATACCAAAAACAAGAGGGACTTCAGCCGAGGTCCGTAATTAAGAGGCTTTCTGTCACAATCCGATTCTGAAAAATGAATCCATGCATTCATAACAAGCAGATTAGATTAGCGTTTGGTTAGTTGTGTGTGTGTGTGTGTGTGTGTGTGTGTGTGTGTGTGTGTAGAGATATGTGTTTGTGATTGATACGGTTTTCATTTGTTTACTCTGCACTTTCTGGTTAAATTGTAATTATTTGTTATATGTTGTAAAGCACATTGAGTTTGCCTTGTTTATGAAATGCGCTTTATAAATAAAGTTTGACTTGACTTGACTTGAGAGCTCAGCCATTTGAAAATATATTTAAAAACTATGGGATCTGTAAAAAAAAAAAACAGGAAAAAAAAATCCTAAGTAGGCCTCATAAAATCAAAAATATTATACTTGTAAAAATAATCTCCAGACTCTGCTGTCCTGAAATTTAACTGGAAAAACAAAACACCTAGAATTAGACTAGCCACCCTACAAAAATCCAAAACTTTGGAGCTTTTTGAAATTTTCTTCATTACCTCACCGCCTACCAACTCCAGTACGTTCACAAATGGATGGATCATAATCAATTCCACTACTCCTGGATAGACATAGAGCAAACATTTTGTAAGGAAATCTGTATCTCAGACCTGCCTTTCATAAGCTGCTCCATCACACACCATCCATGTTTCAAAAGCCCAACAATAGCTACAACTCTGACAGCCTACTGGGAATGTCACAAAATAACCATCGCACAATGTCACCTACCAAACACACCCCCATCTGGAACAATCCTGACTTCAGGATGAACAGAAAACCACTTCTCGGCATGAATCAGTAAAGGTATTACGCACCTTAAACCTATCTTCCATAACAACACTTTGGTCTCATTTCCTCATTTGGTTCATTAGTGTGGCATTGGGGGAGAATCACTTTCTAGAATTTATTCTAGGGATGCACCAAATATTCGATAACTGAATATATTCGGCCGAATATTGCAAACAAAACCCACACATTCGGTGGAATAAGTGAAAAGCAAGGCCGAATAATAGCGGCGTGTTTTGATAAAACACACACAGCGTGCGGTGACGGACGGAGTAAAATATCGCCACACTGCCAGCATTTTACTCCGTCCGTCACCGCACTCTAAAAAAATAGTTTTGTGCGAGCAAAATAAATTGTTCAGCATGCTATGTGAGTACAGATTTCAACCAGCAGCAGAAACGAAAGGCGAATCCTGCCAGTTGTGGGTTGAACGGGGGTCCCAGACACAGACAGCAATGTATTCCTGTCAAATGCGGTGGCCATAGTGCTTCGCGGTGCAAGAGAAGGTTTACCCGGCGATGGAGAAGTCCGGATTCAATAATGTCCTCTTCTTGGCGTCATGACTGCCCAAAAGTACGTGGACAGACGAGCCGTGGCAGCACACAAGTATGTGACATGTCAGAGGAGAAACGAGCTGTTCACATTTCTCTCTTTGTGGCAGGTAACGGTCCACAAACCTCACCACACTTTAGGGACTGTTCTTTACTTATGGAGGGACTGTTCTTTACTCGTCAGGGGAGGAGGTGGCTGGTTGATTTTTATTTTATTTATTTATTTTATTTCAATCCCCCATGTTAATCACTTATTGATGCTGTTTTTGAAGTATGAATAAGTCAATAAGTAATTTATTCCATTTAAATATCATTGATGTATTATAGAAAACTGATTTATCTTTTTATAAATGACAAAAGGCACATCTGCCTCATTTTTGCTGTGGTATCGTGATACTACTCAGAACCATGATATGTTCACTGGTATCGTACCGCAGGTTCCCAATTTTGGTACCATGACAATGCTAATCTGGAGGGGGTTCATCTGCAAAAACTAATGAAAAACTCAACAACGGTATTCAGTTTCGGTACTTGGTATTTGGCCAAGCGTTTAATTTTATTCGGCTTCGGCCACAAATTTTCATCTTGGTGCATGCCTAATTTATTCAGCTTAAATCCTCAGTTAAAGAAAAAAAAAATTCAACATTACCTCTTCCAATTTAGATATCCCCTCCACTAACATCGGACCTGATTAACATTTCTACCAGAAAAAAAACTACTGTCCAAAATTTACAAGATAATATCCACACCTGGGGCCTCATTTATAAAGCTTGCTTACGGGTCTTGAAAGTGGCGTACGCCACTTCCCACGCAAAGGTTGTGATATATAAAAATAAATTGGCGGGAAAATGTGCGCACCTGTAAGCAAACTCTGAGTCATACCTGCGCACATTTTGGAGACACTGGGAAGGGGCGACGCAGACGGCGAGGTGGAGAAGTGGAGTCAGATTTTTATTGATGTCTCACACAAATTTAATGTCAGGCTATCCACCTTAGATCCACGTTATCATTGAAATTAAATCCAGCAGCCTTATTTTGCGCTTGGAGTGAGTGATAATTGTTTCATAACAACGTTGTAAAATCCAACTCAAATCCTGAATTGAAATTCTGTCTAAATACGTATTTAATCCGCACTGCCTCTAATGTCTCATTGTCCACTCTGTGAGCGCAGGAGGGGGAGAGGACGGCGCGACTGCATGGAATATATTTATTTATTTAGCTAAATGTTTCCAGTGCATTTATCATGTCTCGAAATGTAGCCATTAAGCACAACCGTTGCACTCATTTCATCAGCCCTACTTAGACGTGCTGTTCATGACAAAACCGACATGAAGAAAAGTGTTTGCTTATTACACTTTCATCTTTGAATTGTATTTCAAATTACACGTTGTATTTTGGGACAGGGATACCACTGGTTCATGCTGTAATTCAGGCCGGGAGTCTGATCAGACTAATAGCCATAAACATATAAATGCTGCAATGACCCTCGTGCTTAATTGCGCAAGATGGCACTGGCACTCCTTTTTTGCCTCCACTTTTAATAAATGTGATTCTTTATGTCGCACATCAATGTCAAACATCCTCAAATTTAAAAGCAACACATTAACTACATGTTGGTAAAGAAGTAGAAATATTTGGTCTACCTTTAGATCAAACCACTTTTTTTTTCTCTAACTGTCCGTGCAGTCCCAGCTGACAGCATCAGCAGCGTTAATGTGTTGCCACTTTTTTCACTTTCTTTTATTAGTGATCCCGCAGTTGCTGACGCCACCAAATAAAATCTTTCTTCAGTCCCCCACCTCCCGTTAAAGTGTCTCTAGCTCAGTCTCGGAGAAATTCCGTTTGGTTCGTTTGTCACACCTGTCGCCGTGACTCACAACGAGAGAACACTCGCATGCCGGCTTATATGCAGATTGGATTAATGAGGTGATTTGCATGACCATTTATGGTTGAACTAGGGCGTGTAGAGGGCGGAATATGAGGCTGATCAGGATGCGTACAACTCCAGGAGGTCTGTGATTTATTAAGAGAACATTGCGTGCAAGTGTGTGCGCGCACGGTTTTATAAAAAAAGATTATTTTTTTCATTTATTATTATTTATTATTATTTTTTCATCCATTTTCAGCTTTTGGGCGCACGTCAACTTTTAGTATGACTCCTAAGCACTCTCATAAATTAGGCCCCTGATCATTACATATCCATCCTCTCAGACAAACGGGAACATGACCTGCAGATCACCCCCGGTGCCGACTTCTGGATCCAAATGCCTAAACATCTTCTCTATGTCCACTAATACAAAGCACACAACTGATACAAAATGATTCATTGAGTAGCCTACACCACGGGTGAAAGTAAGCTTGTACAGTCTGGTACTGTGTACCTCTTAAGGTAAAAGAACTGAAGTAAATCAAGAGAACTTGTGTTAAATGACAAATTCCATTCTGTAATAAGAGTTTCTAGGTGCTTGCTCACCTTGTCCTTTCAGCAGGGCGTCCCTCATGTGCAGCTTCCAGAGGCTTCGCAGACGAGTGCCATAATCCTCAACCACTGCTTCTTGTTTCTTTGCTCCAGCACTGAAAAGGAGCAGCACGAAGCCAGGCAGCAGCAGCAAGGAAACATTCATAGTGAAACACATCAGACACCTGCCAGCAGACCAAGCAGCAATGTCCTACAAACAGTCCTGGGTCCAACGGATGTGTCCCTCCAGGAGGTCCCGGTTCGGCCTCCTCTACCGAACTCAGAATACATTTGAGTGCCACTGTCTTCTCTACTCATCCCCCTCTACACACACTTCCTGCTTTATCTCCTCAATGCCTCTTTCGACAGTGAGGCAATGACTGACAGTGACACAGTCAGATACTCAACTGTACACTATCATTATCAGTAATGTATCAGTAATCCTACAAACAACAGCCTCAACACATGGGATGTTCTCTGAAGTTGCTGCAGAAGCAGCCTGTTGTATCTTCTCCAGTGTTAACCTGCTGTAACCGATCCACTTAATAGTTAAGTAACCACTCCAGTACAGGGAAAAGTACAATCATGTACACTTTGGCACTTTATTGTTTGGGTGCAGCTTGCGTACATGAACATGTTTTTATGTTGCCCAATCAGGCCTCTGACGGCTGAGAGACATGCAAACTGTCTGTTCAGTATCACAATCAGTAAGATTGGAGAGCGAGCTGAGCTGATAGTGGGAGCACAAACACAGATCTTGTGGGAAGTAACCTCAACTTAGCCACACCTTTACATTTTCACCAGTTTCTGGCCTGACAGATAAAACACATGGCTACAAGTATGCAGATACCTGATAACTGAACCCATATGTGATGTTATGTCAAAACCATGTTCATAAATGTGACACCCTAACAGCCTCCACTTAAGAGAATCAGCAAGGTCCAACAGATTGATCCCTTTTCATTCTGAGGTTTCTACCATTTATTTTCCCCAATAAAGTTTTTTTTTGGTGGAGTTTTTTCTTATCCACTGTGAGGGTCCAAGGACAGAGGGATTTTGTATGCTGTAACGCCCTGTAAAGTGAGCCTGGTCTCACTTCGGAGATGTCAAAATCCAGTGCGTGGACAGTGACTTTTGCGTCAGAAACCAACGAAAAAAGGTGTTCTTTAACATCAGCATGATACACGGCTAGTCGCCATTCGCCTATAGTTTAATGGTGCCCAGTGGCATCAAGGGGAAACGCGGCGGGACAAGGACAAAAGTTAAGGCGGCGAAAGTCCAAGAGAGGCGGAAGGGGTAGTGGATGGGTCCAACAAACACCAACGAG
>CM048927.1:1416627-1427153 GCA_026686955.1 Epinephelus cyanopodus
CACCAATAAATTTTGTGCTCACTCACATTTTCACCAGTGGAGTCTAGACTGCTAGACAGTACAGAGAACAGGCAGTGATGTCATGGTGCACTGCATTCTGAGCAGTAAGCTTGTTAGCAAATATCGCAGGTTATGAACTTCCAGAGATGTGCAATAATCCAACTTTGATCTTCTTTTCCCCCTCTCTTTATCTCTGCCTCTGTGTCTCTCAGGCAGCAGCAACTTTATCATCAGTTCTCAGCGTTTCCATTATTCAGCTTTTGAGCAGGAAAATCTGTTTAAGTGTGACATAGTTAAATCTATCCGGTCATACTGTCCAGTAAAAATATTTCTCTCTGCTAATATGTAGGCCTAATAATGTGTCCTAACTGCAGGCAAGTGCCTCTCTGTCCACATTGAATCCTTTAAATATGCACTTCTGTTTTGTCATGTAAACAAACCACTGTACCGCAAACCACAAACCACAGCTGATAACCACACAGGATATCAGCTGTGCGCATGTGACCATGCTTAAGATGTAACGACTTAAAAGATAGGTGAATACTTAATGTCTTTCTGTCATCTGTACTTTTTAAACAGAAATATTGTTTTATATTGTGATAATTCCTGGAAATGACATTCAATATAACCACCAGCAAGTAGGCTGTCAGTGATGGTCATTACAGGAAACTTTCAGCTCTGGTTTGTGGGTTTATGGTTCGTCTTTAGGTCATAAATTCACGAACATTTATGTGCCAGGCGGAGAAAAGTTATGACAGTTTGTAATGCAAAAAACATTTACTATTCCACTGAGTTTTCAAGCTGGATAAGATATAGACTCAACCCTGCTGTCTAATACCAGTCAGGCTCTACTGTAGTTGCTGTGTTCTAGAGTGCTTCAATGCTTTTTGTTGCTCACTACAGCTCACGTCATGATCCTTTTCTCTACAGCAGAACTAACACTACTCAACACCATTAGCCTACGTTTTGACGATGTGCTATAACATAACCATACGGGGATTTGCAACCTCAAGAACTACAGCTCCAGTTTTTACCAGTGGCTAAACAATTGAATACTGTTTGGAAAAAGTGTTAGATCCTTTTTGTTTAACAGGAAACAGCGACAAAATTGTCATCACAAAACCTAGCAGAATCCAAATAAACAGTAATTTAAGCGTGTATAGAGCCAGCATATTTTCACATGTGAATTAAAGGTTTATTAGACCAAACCAGAGTTCAAGATTTTCAGAAGTGTGGGAAGTCAAACCACAATGACTTCTGTGAGTTTTATATTGTTTCTGTCAACTTTGAATTAAGTGTGTTTTCTGTTGAAAGAAAATTAATGATTATTTAAAAGGAGTCTGGTGGGTTTTACGATGGCAATTTTGGGGCTCTTTAACAAAAGATCTGGGTCTGTAGGGACCCTTTAATAATGTTGTCAGACACTTAGAATAACAATCTGAGCCAGTCAGAGGCAAAAACAAGTACTTTTAGTGGATGTACACTGACGGTGCAAACATGCCTTGAGTGTTTCCTTAGCATGGTCGCTGCTCTATCTGTATACTGGACCAGTTTCAAAAAATGTTGTTCCCATTAGTCACTTAAACACAGATACATGGGAAAATATAGGCCAGGTTAAAAATACCCTTTAACTCTGTATTCTTAAGTTAATTTGTCCTGCAGACACACAGCAACTCTTCAGCATGGTAGCAAACATTTTGTTTTTCCCCTCGGCGTTAAAGGATGTGACGTTTTGTGGGCGTTTCCATAAATACAGACTGTATCTATGGTAATAATCCAACACTGGAGCTATTTTTGTATGTCCTAATGTACAACACTTCTGTTTCAAAGAGTCTGCACCAGTCTACCTACCATATCTTATTGTACTTGAATTATTAAAATGTTAGAGCGGTGTTGATTCAATGTTATGATGATTTTGGAGGCTGCAGGTTATATTGTATTACAATAAGTGTGTCCACCCCATTCAAATCAATAAGCTAACCAATATATATATAGAATATATCCTTAAAATACGTTAAGTGATTGGTTGCCCTCTTCTTTTATTATAAAAGTTGTGCTCTTGGAAGTGTGAACAGTGTGACTTTAAACATCCTCTCATTGTACCTTTTAGTAACCTGGTCTTTCATTCTTCCATATCTAAAGAAGCACAGCTAATACTTGTTTTTTTCTCACCTCTTTAAAGTCCTTGACAGTTTTGAAGTAAAGCCTCTGCTTGTCCAGCAGCTCCAGGTACTCGTCATTCAGCTGATCTCTCCTCATTTTGTTTTCCTGCTTCTTCTTCTCCATCTGGAAAAGCAGATGAGCAGAAAGCAGGTGTCACACATGCTGCTGCAGCTTGTAAAAAACTGATTCATCATGTGACTGCTCGAGTTTCTTGCTCCGTTCCATTCAGCAATGTCACAATGTTTCCACATCTCAGCACTTGACCCATTGAGTACAGTGACCACAGAAATAATAGCCAATTTATAAAATACATTAAAACCCAGGTAGTACCAAATGGAATTATTCTTTAATAGAGTTGTACCTTGATGCGACTCTGTTTGATTCCCTCCACTATTTGCTCCATCTGTCTAAGGAACTGCTCCTTTGCTGCTGAAGACGACATGGCCCTGGACCATAGCACAACAGGTTAGAGCTTATTCACTCAACGGAGCTGAGAAACACACTGATGTATTTTATGTGATTGCGTAGCAGAGACAGTCAGTGTATCATATTACAAACATACAGTAGACACCAGTATTTTATATTTTGTCTGCATGTATTTTCTTTTCATTTTAACCATGTTAACTTTGAAAAAGCCTCCTGAGGACAGGTTTTGCAAATTAGGATTTGCTACAAATGCTAAACACAGTACATCTGATTCTTGTGCAAATGTACAGTTCTAATGCTACTGGGATATTCATATCAAATAAAACAAAAGAAACTACAGCCGACGAGTGTATTCATACTTACTGCTGGAAGTTGTCGTGAATGGAATTCAGCAGATTGACCTACAGAGATGAGAGAGAGATTCCCTCATAAATATTCAGAACACACATTTGTCTGCTGGTGACTTTCACCTTAAAAGGGGCAATAGGCGGAAATTCATCATTTCAAGAATGAAGGAATTAAAAAAAATCGCTATGTGAAGAACTAGAGGTGTAATTTCATCTGGAGTATAGCATGACGTCACACACCCTCTCTCTGTGTTGATCTCCAGCCCCTTGTTTACAAGCTGGTCCGGCTGCACGTTCATGTACGTTCATGTGAATTGCTGCCTCCTCCCTCCTCCAGAGCCCTTGGCCCTCCCTCCCTATAAAAGGCTACAGCCAGTGAGCAATGGCAGTGCCTATTTTCGAAGCGAAATGGCGGAGAGTGGAACGGAACGTTCACCTTAAGACGACCAGGATCCGACATTACCTCTAAAGAAACAATGGTCGTTGGCGAAGAAGTTGTCGCATAAAGAAAGGGACAGAACCCGGATTAACATTGGCCTTGCATTTCCAAGGTAGAGAGCACTGCGAGAGCTAAAGGGGGCTACAATTTGACTTGGAGCTAGCTCTTCTTCTACTGGACAGGTAACAGTTAACTAACAACATAAAGTCAAATGTCTGTTTTAATTAATGTTTCAGTAACGGGCACATGTCGCTATGTCGATTCAATTAAATTTAATGTTACAATCGTAGCATGGGTTAATGTCCGGAGCTTGAGTTATTAGCAGCTCGGCCCCAGCAATGGGTCAGGCGTTACGGTTGTGTTAGGTGAGTAGCCCGGCAGCCCAGTTAACATTTGCAATTAGCATTGTAAAATGTAGCCGGGCTGAAACATCGCTCTCACTCACGGGAGAACAGGAGGAACGATAGCGTTAGCTCCCGGAGAGCAGAGGTAAAGGGAGAGGGACGTGTGGCTCATGACACACTTTGTTTTGGTCTACAGGCAGTGCATAACAGCAAACTTAGCGGTGAAACGATTTTGCTTTTTGCCCCTTTAAATTTGTAAACTAGATAGATAGTCAAATAGGTCAGAGTTGTTACAGTCACAGACAAATCTAGATTGAAAGCCAAATTCAAGAAGAATTTGGGATTATAACGGGAATGATGACTTCTGTGGTGATTTACCTCCTTCTCCAGATAAACCTTTTTGTCGTCTAATGTGTTATACAGTGTGAAGAACTGCTTGGTCTCTTTATGTGTTGCAGAAACTGGAGGGCACAAGAAGAATTAGCAGAGATTTAATGTCTTTGTTTTGGCTTTTTGCAGACATTGATCACAACCCTGGTTAGACCAGATATTAAGGAGGAACCCACCTTGGCTGTAGAGTTCAATAAATCTCTTCTGGTACTGGGTCAGCTCAGCCCGGCTCGGCACCTCGTCAATCTTCCTCTGCAGGATGGCAATCTCGCGGTTCCTCCGAGCCTGAACAGAGTGAAGTCCTGAGTGATCTCCATGTTCAGGCCCCACAGGGGGGCCTTGTCACCAAAACAGGGCAAAATAACTGTGAAACCATTTAATGCTGAATGTCTATGTATTGTCCTGTGAAGGAGTTTCACGCCTTGGTCAATATATGATTTATCCAAAAATCTTTTTAGTAATTTGACATCATGTCAGGGGCTCTAATACTCCTTTTCCACCAAAATTAGCATGTGGATGTGGTCTTTTTCAAACATGTAAAAACAGGATCAACCCCTTTCCCATTGCCAGTAGACTAGTATGTCTTTCAGTATTTTTTTTTTTTTTTAACTGGTGTGTCACGATCAATGTCATGGACAGGCATGAACAGGTTAGTAAACAGTAGAAAGCAGTATGGAGACCAGTGAAAATGTTATGGTTGTTTCTTCTTTTTATATATTTATTACTTATTTAGTCTCTCTTTTAAACTCTGTGAGGACTCATTTGGAACAATGTTTGAGTGCTGCTTTGGCAGAGATGGATGGTATTTTGTGGTGGCCTCTCATTGCATCTCATCAGTAAATGGGGTAAAATTAGTGTGTTCAATCAGGTGTTGTATGTCCATCACAGATAACTGACGGAACTACTTCCATCTCTCAAGGACATTGAAATCTCCAAGATATGTAAACTAGCAGGAAACCCTGCAGTATTTGTCTTGTTCTTATCTGTAGTCCGTTATCTGCTGCCATGACCTCGTTACCAACAGAAATCACTCCAGTTACATCTAATCTGGTGTAATGTTAAGTAGTTACCATGAGCAGACGGATCTTCAGTAGTTTCTCTCTGTCTGTGTTGTACTGCTTGTCTATCAGCTGGTTCCTCTCCTACGCAAAGAAAAAGAAAAGTTAAATTATTACAAAACCAAGGGGAAGCTACACTCTTTAAGAATCTGTACAAGTTTTAATTTTTATAAGACAAATGCTAAAATACAAGTTGCATTAGTGAATGTAGAACAGAATTCTAACCAGATACGAACCTTCTCCTCCTCTGTATTTTGTCCTGATGCTGTCTTAAGTTCCTCAATGTTCTGCTGCAGACGGGCCATCTCTTCCTGGACTCACATTTAACAGAAAATTAGTACCCATTTACTGTCATGCAGGATTTCAAAACTCATTGGATGTAGATTCCTGGTCTGTTTTGTGTGTGTGTGCGTGTGTGTGTGTGTGTGTGTGTGTTTGATGTACTCACTCTGCAGTGTGTGCGGAACTCTTGCTCCTGCTGCTTCAGGTTCTCATTCATTGTCACCAGAGCCCTCAGCTTCTCCAGCAAGCTGTTCAACAGAGCAAAACATAATTAGATGGACTGTCCCATTAATCAAAGATCAGAGGTTTCTTCCCTGAAATGGCCTGTGTGTACAGCCAATATTGCTCAAGTGTCCATAAGCAAGATGGTCAACATCTCAGAGGGCACAGCATTTGGCCTGATCCCAACTCTTGACCCAAATTTGGACAGTATAACTGAATGATGTAAAATTATTTTATAACACTGAGAGTTTGATGATTCTTTGAACTCTTAAACTGCGGAGATTCCAGGTTCTTAAACAATTTTAAAGACAAGCAGGCAGCTTGGGGGGCAGGGGGGGTTTGGACACTACAATCTATCGCAAACCATTAAGTAGAAACACTCTCCTGAGAGCGGATAGCCATCATCCCAAGCAATTAATCAAAAACATTCCCACGGGACAGTTTCTGCGACTGAAAAGGAATTGCAGCACTGAGGAGGAAATTGAGCAAAAGAAAAAAAAAACCCAAAACATTGGCACATCTTACAAAGCGACCCTGCCCTCAAAAAGATCTGTGCTGAACCCCCTCTGATCTCTTTTAGAAGAGCGTGCTCATTAAGAGACAGACTAGTCCATACTGTCTTGAGTGTCCCCTCTCGCAGGTCTACGTAGTTACCCTCCCCGCCTCTAGGGTTTTATAGATGTGGTCACTGTACCCACTGTTCCAACTCAACTGATTCTAAATATTTTTGTCATCCGCGTACGGGGAAAAAGTTCACAATTAACTCATTTATCAACTGCAGCACAACCCTTGTTATTTACATACTGAAATGTTCATGCGGCAAGGTTTATGTGGGACAGACTAAACGCCCTCTTAAAGCCAGGATAGCCGAACATAAGGATGCTATTCAAAATCACAATATGGATTATGCGATAGCACGCCATTATGTTAAAGCTAATCATGGTTCTTGTGCTTCTCTCCGTTTTTATGGCATCGAAAAGGTCCCCCCCCACAGAGGGGTGGAGATATTGTCAACAAACTCCTCAGAAGAGAAGCTTATTGGATTCATACACTGAACACTGTTGAACCGCATGGACTTAATGAAGAACTGAATTTTTTATGTTTTCTGTAAAACATCGGGTTACATCTCTAGGGTGGTTTTTAATTTTATTATACAATCATTTACTGTCATTATTATCATTTTATTTATTTTATTTTTTTAATCATTATTACTATTTTTTATATATTTATTTATTCCTTTTTTTCTCATTTTTTATTATTTTATCATTATTATTATTATCATTATTATTTTTATATTTTATTTATTTAATATTAGTATTATCATTATAATTATATATATTTTTCTTTCTTTTTTTTTTTTTTTTCCTCTCACCGTCATCATTCTCAGGGGTAGTGTTTTGTATTGATTGCTGATTCTTTACACCCTGTTTTTGTTGAGTGCCTCAACAGGATTGGTTAATCTCTCCCTCATCCTCATTTACCAATGAGATACTGTTCGAGTTTCAGGATGTGGGTATTTAACTGCCACTGTTCTACCAATACCTGTTTGACTCTGAAGAAGACGCAGTAGCGTCGAAACGTCAGTCTGTTTGCACCTTATTAAAAGCTCTGCAATTTATCGAGTGCTCCAGCCTCCTTTCATTTGGGTTCAGTCATTTTTTGAAGTGGCCCACTTGATGTACTGTCTACAAGCAGGCAGCTGTTGGGGATGGAGGAGGAAATATACCCTGAGGACTGACACTAATCACAGAGGGAGATCCACTGTGTCATGAGGATTAAATGACACAAAGAAGTCAGAGATAATTAGCCTCCACCACTCACCTGCTGTCAGCCTGCTCCTCCACCTCATCTAAAGACTTCAGCTCTTTCTCCAGTTTCTCTGACTGCTCTGTAGCCTGGGTAGACACACAAATGCTTTTGTTTGTACAATTACGCATTGAACAAAAACTGAAAAACTTCTGTTTTTGCTCCCATTCTTCACAGACTTAAGTTAAACATCTAAGACATATTTTATATGCACTCAGTAAATATATTTCACCCCAAATTTGGCCACGAATTTGTTAAAATCTGTGTTAGTATACATTTCTTCTTTCTCATGATAATCTATTCACCTGACAGGTGTGACATATCAAGATCCTGATTAAGCTGCATCATTACTACAATGGTGTGCCTTGGGATGGTCACAATAATAGGATACTCTAAAATATGCAGTTTGGTCACACAACACTATGCCACAGATGTCTCAAGTTTTGAGGGAGAGTGCCATTGGCTGACTACAGGGATGTCCACCAGAGCTGTTGCCCATGAAGTGAATGGTCATTTCACTACCCTAAGCTGTCTCCAGTGTTGTTTCCCTAAATTTACAATAACACCACAGTTAATCAATTTTGTTTATTCTGTGGCCCGCTACAGCCAAATATACATTAGCCCACAAACGTTAGCTATGCTGGCTTAGCAGTGTTCACTTAGCTGATGTTACGTGCTCCATGATCAGTTTTTTTTCCAGTTACAGTTTGCCACTACTGTTGGAACAGTTAAGAACTGCACAGGTTCTTCCTGATGTTGTTAAAAGTAACGCTACATAGAAACATCACCCTTTAAACTGAAAGACCATAACCTCTAGGTTTGATAGGAGTGATCTTTTTAAGTGGGGAAAACTTAAGTGTTATTTCACAGACAGTCAATGATGTCTACATTTTATGCCAAGGTCTGTCATTACTTAGCTGAGTTAAATGAGATGATTGCCATTGCAGTAATGATCGTGCAGGATGGCAGAACTCACAAAGCAGTCATTGGATTTGTGTCTACAGTGGCATGCATGGAGGTCCCCCAAAAAAATCCCATTCAGCCTAAAAAGCATTTTCCCCATAGACCACCATTATGAAAGAGACATCTGTAAAACTGTTGACATGACCCCTAAAACCACAAACAAGGTCAATGATAAGTGTTTCTATTATGTTTTTTTTATCCAATATGGTTTTATATGTTAAACATTCCTGGAGCCAAGAAAATGGATTTAAAAATCTGTGACATCCTGCTAATGTAAAGTCTATGAGCTGGGTGGGGACTTGAGGGCAGGGCCAGTAGGAGAAACACTACTGCACAGATTCAGTGGGCCACCCACCGCAGATGTAAACCCAGAAGCTAAAAACTTTTTTTGGCGTATGCATCCAGTGAGCAACACTATTGGAATGAACAGGCACCATCTTGGAATCTAGTATCTAAGTATTATTATACATCTATGCATGGATGTGATACCATGTATCAGGATTTCAGTTTTGGATGGGCCAGACCAATCGTGGGTGGGCCTTAAATTACAAACGTTAGTACATCACTGTTTGACTTAATAATAATGACTGACTGATATACTGCTGTATTAACTGTGCTTACTTTAGACAGATTTTAACTGCTTGATGCTTTGACTGCATTTAATGACGTTTCAGTGCATAGGACGGACCTACCCACGATCGCTCTCCTTGGTTCTGACCAAAGAAGAGCGCTAGGCGGCGCTGGGGGGAGCTTGGAGGTGCTTTATCACCCCCAAAGAAGCCCATTGCCCGATAATACATTATTTATTTATTTATTCATTGATGCCTCAGAATAACAGACGCACATTCTTCTGTAAAGACGTCTAGTGGTGAGTAGCCATAGGCGCAGTACAGGGATTATTTTTTATTATACTCTGGCATAGTCGATAGTGTTGTTGTATTGCATTAAACTTTTAGACTATATTAGCACAAATGATGTGATTATTAGCTGATTTTGAATCATTCATGACAAAAATTAAAATATTTTAAAAAAGTTTTTATTTTTTTGAAGAAAAGTTTAGGGTGCGCCTGTCGAAGACAGTCTTAGGCCCACCCATAACGCTGTGCCTGCAATGTATTAAATATCCGCTCAGTAGGCAGCTTTATTTATTAACAATAAGCACAATACAACATTACACGGTGCGAGAAAATACAGTGGCATGTAATAATGATATTTATTGATAAACAAGCAAAATAACCCCCTGTGATTTTCCTGCAGCGGGACGCTGATGGAACATTCACACCAAGTATATTGCAAAGATACATCCCATCCACACAATTTTAGCCTTGTCCTACCTCAATCAGTTTTCTCTTCGCATTGTCACAGCCGGATTTCACCTCTGCATGGTTTGCTTGTAACTGTCAAAAGAAATAAATTGTGTTATTGATAATTACCACACCTTCCCTTTTAACTGCTGTACATTATAGTTCATCACACACTACACATTCTAAGGTGTTCATTTTGTGTTACAACAGCTAAGTGATGCTGACTGCATATGGAAGTGCTGCATTTATTGTCTTCTCTGTAAGAAGTCTTCTGCCCTTTGTTCTACATGTGGATCCTGTAGTTACAATAAATGTAATTAAAACTACATGCTTGTTTCTGTGATGCCACCAAGAAATTCCTGTATAGATTGAACACTTCAGGATCAGAGGCTCTAGTTGTAATGAAGTGTTTGACACAGCGTGGTGTGAGTGGACTACACAGTGAACCACAATGAGCTGCTGACCTCATCCAGTTGTTTAGTCTTCTGCTGGATCTGTTTGTTGAGAGAGGCTACAGCCCTGCGGTGCTGCTGCAGTGGGCCGTAGCGCTCTGAACGCTCTTCTGATGACAGCTCCGACTGCTGCAGGGACATTTGGGAGATACAGTATTACAACAAGGAAATGGTAACAGGAAAGAATGGTAGCATAAAGGGTTTTCTTGAAGTGCTGGACCACCACAAGCTGCTTGAATGAGTGCTGTGTTTTGTACATGCCTCTACAAATGTCTAAAGCATACAACTTGGATTTATACCTCTCTGTATTATGAGTTAATATTAGCAGGA
>CM048927.1:1427653-1440153 GCA_026686955.1 Epinephelus cyanopodus
GGGTCATTGCAGCATTTATATGTTTATGGCTATTAGTCTGATCAGACTCCCGGCCTGAATTACAGCATGAACCAGTGGTATCCCTGTCCCAAAATACAACGTGTAATTTGAAATACAATTCAAAGATGAAAGTGTAATAAGCAAACACTTTTCTTCATGTCGGTTTTGTCATGAACAGCACGTCTAAGTAGGGCTGATGAAATGAGTGCAACGGTTGTGCTTAATGGCTACATTTCGAGACATGATAAATGCACTGGAAACATTTAGCTAAATAAATAAATATATTCCATGCAGTCGCGCCGTCCCTCCCCCCCTGCGCTCACAGAGTGGACAATGAGACATTAGAGGCAGTGCGGATTAAATACGTATTTAGACAGAATTTCAATTCAGGATTTGAGTTGGATTTTACAACGTTGTTATGAAACAATTATCACTCACTCCAAGCGCAAAATAAGGCTGCTGGATTTAATTTCAATGATAACGTGGATCTAAGGTGGATAGCCTGACATTAAATTTGTGTGAGACATCAATAAAAATCTGACTCCACTTCTCCACCTCGCCGTCTGCGTCGCCCCTTCCCAGTGTCTCCAAAATGTGCGCAGGTATGACTCAGAGTTTGCTTACAGGTGCGCACATTTTCCCGCCAATTTATTTTTTATATCACAACCTTTGCGTGGAAGTGGCGTACGCCACTTTCAAGACCCGTAAGCAAGCTTTATAAATGAGGCCCCAGGTGTGGATATTATCTTGTAAATTTTGGACAGTAGTTTTTTTCTGGTAGAATGTTAATCAGGTCCGATGTTAGTGGAGGGGATATCTAAATTGGAAGAGGTAATGTTGAATTTTTTTTTTCTTTAACTGAGATTTAAGCTGAATAAATTAGGCATGCACCAAGATGAAAATTTGTGGCCGAAGCCGAATAAAATTAAACGCTTGGCCAAATACCAAGTACCGAAACTGAATACCGTTGTTGAGTTTTTCATTAGTTTTTGCAGATGAACCCCCTCCAGATTAGCATTGTCATGGTACCAAAATTGGGAACCTGCGGTACGATACCAGTGAACATATCATGGTTCTGAGTAGTATCACGATACCACAGCAAAAATGAGGCAGATGTGCCTTTTGTCATTTATAAAAAGATAAATCATTTTCTATAATACATCAATGATATTTAAATGGAATAAATTACTTATTGACTTATTCATACTTCAAAAACAGCATCAATAAGTGATTAACATGGGGGATTGAAATAAAATAAATAAATAAAATAAAAATCAACCAGCCACCTCCTCCCCTGACGAGTAAAGAACAGTCCCTCCATAAGTAAAGAACAGTCCCTAAAGTGTGGTGAGGTTTGTGGACCGTTACCTGCCACAAAGAGAGAAATGTGAACAGCTCGTTTCTCCTCTGACATGTCACATACTTGTGTGCTGCCACGGCTCGTCTGTCCACGTACTTTTGGGCAGTCATGACGCCAAGAAGAGGACATTATTGAATCCGGACTTCTCCATCGCCGGTAAACCTTCTCTTGCACCGCGAAGCACTATGGCCACCGCATTTGACAGGAATACATTGCTGTCTGTGTCTGGGACCCCCGTTCAACCCACAACTGGCAGGATTCGCCTTTCGTTTCTGCTGCTGGTTGAAATCTGTACTCACATAGCATGCTGAACAATTTATTTGCTCGCACAAAACTATTTTTTAGAGTGCGGTGACGGACGGAGTAAAATGCTGGCAGTGTGGCGATATTTTACTCCGTCCGTCACCGCACGCTGTGTGTGTTTTATCAAAACACGCCGCTATTATTCGGCCTTGCTTTTCACTTATTCCACCGAATGTGTGGGTTTGTTTGCAATATTCGGCCGAATATTTCAGTTATCGAATATTTGGTGCATCCCTAGAATAAATTCTAGAAAGTGATTCCCAATGCCACACTAATGAACCAAATGAGGAAATGAGACCAAAGTGTTGTTATGGAAGATAGGTTTAAGGTGCGTAATACCTTTACTGATTCATGCCGAGAAGTGGTTTTCTGTTCATCCTGAAGTCAGGATTGTTCCAGATGGGGGTGTGTTTGGTAGGTGACATTGTGCGATGGTTATTTTGTGACATTCCCAGTAGGCTGTCAGAGTTGTAGCTATTGTTGGGCTTTTGAAACATGGATGGTGTGTGATGGAGCAGCTTATGAAAGGCAGGTCTGAGATACAGATTTCCTTACAAAATGTTTGCTCTATGTCTATCCAGGAGTAGTGGAATTGATTATGATCCATCCATTTGTGAACGTACTGGAGTTGGTAGGCGGTGAGGTAATGAAGAAAATTTCAAAAAGCTCCAAAGTTTGGATTTTTGTAGGGTGGCTAGTCTAATTCTAGGTGTTTTGTTTTTCCAGTTAAATTTCAGGACAGCAGAGTCTGGAGATTATTTTTACAAGTATAATATTTTTGATTTTATGAGCCTACTTAGGATTTTTTTTTCCTGTTTTTTTTTTTTACAGATCCCATAGTTTTTAAATATATTTTCAAATGGCTGAGCTCTCAAGTCAAGTCAAGTCAAACTTTATTTTAAAAGCGCATTTCATAAACAAGGCAAACTCAATGTGCTTTACAACATATAACAAATAATTACAATTTAACCAGAAAGTGCAGAGTAAACAAATGAAAACCGTATCAATCACAAACACATATCTCTACACACACACACACACACACACACACACACACACACACAACTAACCAAACGCTAATCTAATCTGCTTGTTATGAATGCATGGATTCATTTTTCAGAATCGGATTGTGACAGAAAGCCTCTTAATTACGGACCTCGGCTGAAGTCCCTCTTGTTTTTGGTATGTTTATTATTAGGGACCTCGGCTGAAGGGCGAGGACCCTATTGTTTTTGTAGCGTTTATTAGGGACCTCGGCCGAAGGACCCAAGTGACCTGAGCGACGACAAAGTCGTCAGTGAGGACCCTATTGTAATCGCACTGTTTATTAGGGCCTGACCGACTACGAAGTCGTCCATGAGGACCCTATTGTAATCGTGCTGTTTATTAGGGCCCGAGCAACAACGAAGTCGTCCGTGAGGACCCTATTATAATCGCACTGTTTATTATTATTAGGGCCCGAGCAACGACGAAGTCGTCTGTGAGGACCCTATTGTAATCTCGCTGTTTATTATTATTATTAGGGCCCGAGCGATGACGAAGTCGTCCGTGAGGACCCTATTATAATTGCGCTGCTTATTATTATTATTATTAGGGCCTGAGCACTGGCCTGCGCTGTTTATTAGGGCCCGAGCACTGGCCCGATGAGGGTTTGTGCAAAATTCGGTGCAAATCGGCCAATAGGTGGCGCTCTCGTGGCAGTGTAATTAGTGTAAATGGAAGTAAATTGGAAAATCTTCAAATCCTCTTCAAAAGTCATCGACATTCAACCTCTTCTTGTCCCTCATACTTTGAGGTAAAGACACCATGTCATCTCAACCAAGACCTTGAACTATTGGGCATGTATTCAGCTTCTACGTTTTGGAAAAATACATACGTGGGTTGGGTGCCTACCTGTATACTGGAAATGTAAGTAAGAGATAACGTTTATTTTTTAATTTATTACAGTTGACAAGACATCTAGGTGCATGCCCCCCGACGGCAGCATGCCCTGACGCGCATGGACTGCCCGGTCTATAATTAATGTACACAAACACAATTTAACATGAGTATCTACGCGTGCTGCAGAGGGTTTAATTTTGTTGTCTCGCCATGAAACAGGAAATTGCTGTAACTTTGGAGTAAATGGTCCGATGTCCAGCAAACTTCACATGATTCATATTAGTCCCACCTTGAACACAGTTATATGACAATATACTGTGATAGTCATAGCGCCACCTAGTGGCGAAAGGAAGTACTTCTTATCAGACACTTATCTTTGGATTAACCTGAAATTTCAATACTGTGGTTTATAATTGATGTACACAAACATGACATATCATTAGGGTATACGCCAAGCCCCAACTTCCGGTGGAGACGAGTGAGACCAATGCAGAAGTGCCAAAAACTGCAGTTCACTGACTGTCCACTTGAGGCTGGCTCCGGAAGTGAGCAAATTCCCATAGAGCCCCATGTTAAAATGCCCAACTTTAGAGCAGAAATAAACATGTTTATAGCCTGGTACAAAAAATGGTTTTGGTCTCTATAGTTAATTTCCCCTTTCATGACAACTCTGAGGGGGGTGAATTTTTTTCTAATTCTTCCGTTTAAATGTTATTAAGGTTTGAAATTGCGCATAATTAAGGGCGTGGTCACTTTGAGTGACAGGTGGCACTGTCACGGGTGGCTAACTACATGCTAACTACCGCTGGCTCTATAATTTTTTTTCGTAAAATTGCGAAAACTGGAAAACCTACTTTTTCGAACTCCTCCTTGGGGTTTCGTCCGATCAGCGTGAAACTTAAGACATACAGTCTTCAGCTGAACCTGATCTTAAGTTATCAAAAGAATTTTGTTTGGTCAAAATATGCGTAAATTATTAATGAATACATTTTTATAGCTAGCTATAAAAACGCAAACTGTTGAATATCTCGGTCAAAATAAATGCTAACAACACCAAATCTAAGATCCTTGCTTTGCATGTGACTACAAGGGTATGAGCCAAATTTGGCTAATGTCGGCCATTAGGGGGCGCTATAAACAGAAAACTATCAAGTGACATGAAAGTTGATCAGATTCGCACGAAATTTGGTGAGCATGATGTGGAGTCACTCCTGAGGCCAGCCGTAAAGCTTAGTGATGTTTGGTCGGGCTGACTTCCAAGGGCTCCGCGACACCCGGGGGCTGAGTCGCAGGGAGGCTTGGCCCCCGTTTATAACTGCTTGCAGTTCTAGTTATTATTATTATTATTCTTTACCCGACTTTGTGCCCCAATTTCGCCCCTTTCCCAAATATCAAAATGCTTCTAACTTTACACATTCATCTTGCCATATCCGAAATTCAATATTTTTGGGTGGTTGCACATGGTCGACACAAAATGCTGAAATAGCGCCCTCTACAAATTTTCAAAAACCCCTGTCCATTGGGGTTAGTTTGTCGTAAGCAAACGAAATTTGGTACACACATGTATCATACCCAGACGCACAAAAAAGTCTCTTAACGTCATGGTAAAATCCCAACAGGAAGTCGGCCATTTTCTTTTGAATTTTTTCATTACGGCAATTTCCACAAGTTAAATTTAAATGAACTCCTCCTAGGGATTTCGCCCGATAGACTTCAAATTTGGTACAGATCATCCTGAGAACATGCTGATCAAAAGATATTAAAAGCTTTTCTCTATGTCAAGGGACGTGGTCGCTAAGGCGTGAGAAATTTTTGCGACTTTTAGGTTTCTTGCCATCGAATTTCAAATGGCTCTTCCACCCACATACTTGACCTTAGCAGCTTCAAACTTGCTTGACATGATGATGGCTCTGCCCCGAACGGCCAGATATGTTAAATATCCCACCTTACTCATATTGCCCCCCCGGTGGTGACAGGAAGTGATAAGTTTTTACTTTAACATGTACTAATGACACAAACTTGACCGCATAAACTTCATTTCACTTCTAATGCATGCAGAACAAGTTGGTGAAGCTACCTTATGAACGCTGGGAAGCTACGTCTAATGGTGTCCATGTGGCGGCGTGGCGACTATCGATCCCTTGCCACTAATTACGTTTGGCAATTTGATGGCTTCAGCGACCTCATCTCCTCATGAAAATTGACACACAGGTCAAGAATGGCAAGCTCTTACATCTGATAGGGGCGTCGACCATGGGGGGGACAAAATGCCTCTATACCCCCCCCTTTGAAATTTTCAAAAACCCCTCCCCATAGGGTTTTTTTTGGAGTTGGAACATGAAAATTGGTACACATGTGTATGTTGTCCTGACGCACATAAAAGTCTCTGGCACCAATGGCCTACTCCAAACAAGAAGTCGGCCATTTTGATTTTGACTTGTCATCTTGGTGTGATTTCCACATGTTGTATTTTAACGAACTCCTCCTACAGATTTTATCCAGTGAACTTCAGATTTCTTACAGATCATCCTGACACCATGCTGATCAAAAGTTATTAAAAGCTTTCCTCTATGTCAAGGGGCATGGCCGCGATGGCGCCTCCCTCGCCACCAAATACGTTTGGCTTTTTGATGACTTCATTGACCTCATACCCTCATGAAAATTGATGCACTGGTCAAGAATGGTGAGCTCTTGCATCTGATATTGGCGTCACCCATTGGGGGGGACAAAATGCCTCTATAGCGCCCCCTTGAAATTTTCAAAAACCCCTCCCCAGAGGGTTTTTTTTTAGAGTTGGAACATGAAAATTGGTACCCATGTGTATATTGTCCAGACGCACATTAAAGTCTCTGGCACCAATGGTCTACTCCAAACAGGAAGTCGGCCATTTTGATTTTGACTTGTCATTTTGGCATGATTTCCACGTTGTATTTTCACGAACTAGTCCTAGGGATTTCATCCAATCAATTTCAAATATTTTACAGATCATCCAGAGACCATGCTGATCAAAAGCTGTGCTCTGCATGTCTGTAGGTCAAAGGGTGTGGCTGCTATGGCGCTGCCATTTTTGATCCATCGCCATGCATATTCAAGCAGCTCTCTCTCCCACATAATTCATCCACACTGCTTCGAAATTTCTGTACATGATAAGAGCCCCACCCTCAATGCCTCCATATGCTTGTGGACAATCTCGCTCATGGTGACCCCTCGTGGAAACAGGAAATGCCATCTTTTACACTGACAAACACCAACTACATTTTGTGGCCACATGACGATCAACTGGATGAATCTCCACAGTGACGCACGTGTCCTGTCATGTTGCAGGCTGCCGCGGCGGCGGTGGCGACTTTTCATCCTTCGCCACTGAACATCAACTTGGTATAAATCCTTCATGCATTGTCCGATTTGCTCGAAATTTGACATGTGTGATGAGGGTCCACCCCTGAACGCACCTTGCCACATCTGGTTACACTCGTAGCACCACCTGGTGGATGAATGAAACACTGCATTTTTTTTACACTCCTGCCAGGTTTTTTCTCCTTCTGGATTCGCGCCACAGACCCCGTGTGCCTCAGGCCCCACAGTACTTGAGGGAGCGAGGGCCCGATCACAGCTGCTTGCAGCTTTAATTATTATTATTATTATTATTATCATCATTATTCTTTACTCGAATTTGTGCCCCAATTTCGCACCTTTCCCAAATTTCAAAATGCTTCTAACTTTCCACATTCGTCCGGGCACATCCGAAATTCAATATTTTTGGATGGTTGCACATGGTCACCACTAGGTGGCGCTTTAATCAAGGAAAATGCGTTTTGGGTCCTAACTCCCAAATACTTTGTGGCACATTCAAAAACCTTATATCCACGCGTTCAGTGAATTGTGCTGAATCTCGTGGTATAAGCCACGCCCATTCCCGCCTACTGTTTTTTCCTGCAAATTCGCAAAATCTCGCAAACCTACTTTTTTGAACTCTCCCCAGGCAATTTCACCGATTTGCATGAAACTTTGCACACAGCATCTGTGGACTCTGCTGACAAAAACTTATGAAAAGAATTTTGATATTCCAAAGAATACTCAAGTTATTAAATAGCAGCTTCCTGCAGATTTGGTACAAAACAGGTTGCATATCTCCACATTGGTGTGTCCAAATGACCTGGAACTCAGTTTACTACTTCCCCATGAGCCCCTGAGGCTCTGTGCAAAATGTGAGGTGATGACCACCAGGTGGCGCTCTTTAAATTGAAGTATTTTATATCTCAGACGAAGGATTTACCGATCCGCCACTAGGTGGCGCTCTGGTGGCCGTCTAATTTAATATTTGGCACTGTGCCAACACTATAACACTCATGGAAATAAAATTGATAGGGCTGGTATAGACTTGCCCCTGTAACTCACACACCAAAAATGACTAATAACTCCCACATGATATAACGCACAAATTTCAAATGACAATTTGCACCAACCTTTGCATCTGTGGACCCTCCTGACAAAAAGTTATTAAAAGAATTTTGATAGTCCAAAAAACGCCCAAAATATAAAACAACAAATTCCTGCATATTGTTTTCAAAACAGATAGTCTTTCATATCTTGACCAAATACAGTCTGATTACCACAATACTTTTCCTGATTGTGTTCCATGGCCCGATGAGGGTTTGTGCAAAATTAGCAAATCGGCCAAGAGGTGGCGCTCTGGTGACAGTGTAATTAGTGTGAATGGAAGTAAATTGGAAAATCTTCAAATCCAATTCAAAACACACACACACACATTCACCGCCATCCACGCACATGCGCAGTTGCGCACTCTCAGCTGATTGTAAACAGATAAGATGGTGACAGAGGTATGCAGAGGACGGCAGCAAGATCACAAAAGGAGGGAACATGAGAACAGCTGACAACCGCAAGATAATGACTTACAGGCGACAGACAAGTCATACTCCTGATCCAGTAATTTCCTCTTGCGTTGTGTCATGACTGCTCAGTGGTACCTGGACAACTGAGCCGTGGGCACACAGGTAGCCTAAGTGGTGTGTCAGAGGAGAAACGAGCCGTTAACACTTCTCTTTGTGTTAGGTAACATTAACGGCGTTAGGCTGACCAAACTTCCTCTTTTGCCCAGACATGTCCACTTTTCACGTCCTGTCTGGAGCATCTGGGTTTTTTTTATAAACTGATAATGTCCAGTTTTCCATGTGTTTGTGTGTGTGTGTGTGTGTGTGTGTGTGTGTGTGTGTGTGTGTTAGAGTGCGGCAGGGGCTGCATATTTCTGTTCGAACCAAACCGAACCGAGCCCGACATTATTTAATGACCAAAGCACTGAGTTTGTGCCCCAGTGGTTATGGTTACATGCTCTTTAACCCTATGGGCCCAAACGATGCATAGTGCATCCAAATTCACACTTGTTCTTCTCTGTGGATTGTCTCCGCGACTGTCCGTCATAGCGAGAAGCCACACATATCA
Organism: Epinephelus cyanopodus; assembly: GCA_026686955.1. Taxonomy (NCBI): domain Eukaryota; kingdom Metazoa; phylum Chordata; class Actinopteri; order Perciformes; family Serranidae; genus Epinephelus; species Epinephelus cyanopodus. Next base: position 1,436,658 of record CM048927.1, read on the forward strand.
CTTGAAACAGTGGAACCATAGCTTTCCGACGAGACCAAGCACTTGTCGGTAGTCCAATGTTTTCACAGCGAAAAAAAATGATAAAGTTACACTAAAATTATGTATAACAGAGCTTTTATACAGCTCTGCACACACTTTGCTCTTGGATGGATTACTCGCGAATGCATGTCGCATAGAAATACCACGCATATCACATGAAAGCGCAGGAGCAGAGCTTTCCAATGATACCACACATAATTTTGCTGTCATCCCATCATGCTATAAATACAGATTAATTGTCTACAAAAAAAAAAACCTGACGAATTTCTTTACAACCCATCATACAGATCTTGTTCTCAGTCACTTCATATAGTGAGGAATATCGTATCTTACCACGTCTTAGGCTTGCCTGTGTTTCTCCCTGTCTATCCACATTTGTAGTCCGGCTTTAAAGATGCAAATATCATTGTCCAGTTGACACTCCATCAAACTTTGTATGACAAGACCAGCCACTTCACCTTTGCGCACCCACACAACTGAGGCCTAATTATGCACGCCTGACAGGGCTGTAGTCACCATATACATTGAGGGGGACATTTGTGTCCCCCCAATGCCCGATAAGTCCCCCCCATATATAACTGAAACTGAAAAACAACAACAAACTTTGTTTACTGCAAACAAAGTGGCAAATATTATATTATTGCACTTGGCTGACTATTTTTCTATTATCTTAAATGTAAATATTGCATGTTTCTTTCAGATAACACACATTTTTGACTTGTGAATGAGTCAATGGAATTTCATGCAATAATGAAAAAATACTGGCAATCATTTTCTGCCTGGCACAAACCATATGTTTTGGACAGCTATGAAGTGACAGAATGTCCCACCATCATGGTTCTTATATTGCCAGATTCCAGAGAGTCTCCCCTCTTCATATATGGCAGAATATGTCAATTTCCAACTTGCTATGGTGAGATACATGTAAAAATGTAAGAATTTAGTCACATATTTGTTTTTTTCATTGATATAAAAATTAATATAAAATACAGGCACGTAGTAGGACATAAAATGATGGCAAATCTGGTTAGCCCATTGTCCTGAAAAAACAAGATATAGCATGTGTATGTAGCCTTATAATGACTGTGATATGAGCTTAAAAGTAAAGGCAGTAAAATACCCCAAAAACGCCTAGGGCCCATATTAACAGGTTGGGTCTGCGCCGTGGGTGCTCATCGAGAGTGAGACCTCCGTGTTTGAGACGGGAGCGGGAGACAGGAGGTCCGACACTTCCAACAAGAGGAGAGGGAGACATATTACAAAATAAGATAAAATAGGAAAAACCTGTGTTACTCTTTTATTTTATTTTCAGCGTTTAATCAAAGTGGAGGCGGGCGGCTGGAGGTCCAAGACAGTGTGGGAGAGGTAAAACAAACAGCCAGTGTCTGTCTGTGTGTGTTATGTTCAGGTGTTGTCATGTAAATAACAGTGCCCAAGCAATAAACAGGACAGACAATAGGATTTTTATTTATTTGTACACTACATTTTTACTGAAAGCTGACCGAATCTGACCCCAGCCCAAATACAATTTATATAGCTATAACAAGTCGGGCTGGGTTGGTCAAAAATGTGGCTCTACATTTTTGACTAAACCTGTCGGGTACCGTCGGGCTTGGATCGCCACACTCTAGTGTGTGTATGTGTCCCCTATAGAGCCTATCTGAATTTCTGTCTTTGAGAGATATTATTTTGTAATATAACTGAATTTTCTATCCATACACATAAATTTTAAATATAAAAAAATTGAGTAAACTGTGAGTATCATTTAAGGCTATGTCATGGCCGGCCGAGTGTCCTCTTTTTTGGAAATCAAACCTCACCGCACTTTAGGGACTGTTCTTTACTTATGGAGGGACTGTTCTTTACTTGTCAGGGGAGGAGGGTGGCTGGTTGATTTTTATTTTATTTTTTTATTTTATTTTGATCCCCCCTATGTTAATCACTTATTGATGCTGTTTTGTAAGTATAAGTCAATAAGTAATTTATTCCTTTGAAATATCAGTGGTGTATTATAGAAAAGTGATTTATCTTTTTAGAAATGACAAAAGGCACATCTGCCTCATTCTTGCCATGGTATCGTGATACTACTCAGAACACACCGTGATACTTTCGCTGGTAACGTACCGTGGGGGGTGGGGCAGGGGGCACCAAGGGATGGTTCGCCCAGGGCGTAAAACTAACCAGGACCTCCTCTGGCACTGATATTTTTACCATACCATCTTTATCTATGGAAGTCTTTTTTCACCAGTAATGGAAAAAAGCCATTCCTAATCAAAATTGTGAGATAAAAAGTCACAATTATGAATGTAGCCTAGTTTTAAAATTAATTTGTGGCATGTTGTCTTGTAAGGTGTGTGGCATCACGGTGGCTGCAGATGGGACAGAGGATGAGATGATTCACTGTTTCAAGGCAGGACAACAAGTACACTGTGCTGTAGTAAATAGTAAATAGTGGTGATTTACAAAAACACTGAAAACTATTTTTACTGTTAAAGTAAAGTTTGCCACTGTAAATAATACAGTACTTTATTTGTAATACTATATAGAAAATTTACATTTTTACTGTAAAGAAAAGTTTAGATAAATATTTATGCTGTTTAAATTAAAAAAAAAAAAAAAATACAGTATTTGTATTTTCAAATTTGGCTGAGATTTTTTTTTCTTTTATTAAAAGCCTCCTTCAAATAGTAGCCTGCCCCTATTTGTACCCTTGTCCCAAACTATTTTTTTGTTAATGACAGCCCCGGCTACTATTTGAGGAAATATGATACATATGTAACATACAGTCACTGGCCACTTTGTGTATACCTGTGTAATCTAATGCAATCCAGTAGAATGACTATACCATGATTTTTTCCCTGAAGCTTCTAAATTTTCGGTTATTGTTGACATCGTCTAGAAAGTGGTGATTGTACTTTGTTTATTATTGAGGTCATAGTAAATGGTGGTGGTGTACTGGGGTGGCCTCCTAATTTTTTCTAATTGAGGGGACAAAATATTAGGAACACTTTTAAATATAGGACACCAATACCACCCGCTATGACCTCAATAATAAAGTAGAATAATCACCTTTGTGACAAACGCTGAAAATGTAAAAGCTTTGTTTATGTAGAATATGTGGCAGAGCTGCCACCCTAGCCACCAAATATGTTTGACTTTTTGATGGCTTCAGCGACCACATTTTCAAAAAACACTTCCAACAGGGTTTGGGAATGGGAAGAACTTGTTCAAGCAGTTAAATCTCCACTAAAAGACATCTCTTCTCTGTGTTCTGTCTGTCTCACTCTGACCCTAGCTGCATCTACTTAGTTATCATGGCAACCACTGTCACAAACTTACAGAAACATGATGTGTGCGCGATTCTAAAACTTACCTGATGACATGACAACGGCAGAACCTCCATTTTAACCCTTTTATTGAGAAAAATATTCCATTTTCATTTCAACATTTCAAAAGG
>CM048927.1:1445153-1511158 GCA_026686955.1 Epinephelus cyanopodus
CCATTACAGCGCTTTGAAAACATCTCAGAAATGGTGAAAAATTTTACTGATATTTTTTTCCATCTAATATATAATGGAATACCATTAAGTATACATTATTAACAACAGTGAATATTCATCCCTAAAAAGAAAAAAGGATAAATATTGTCAATGTATTATCTTTGCAGAATTACTTTTACCATAAAAGCACTGTTCAACCGTTTGTTTGAGTGTGGCTTTACACACTGAAAAATCATACTTATGAAATTATTTCAGCATATATAAATATAAAAGAGAGAGAGCTCTGGGATTTTGACAGTTCTGTGTAGTATCTTAGCTGTTGTTAGGACTGCACTCTTCTGGACAGAGACCTCAGATGTTCCGGTCCCTCTTAAAAAAAGTCACACCTTTCCCCTTCGGGACGTTTTTCGTCCTTGCTGAAAAATAACCATAAAAATCTTGAATATTAATATTTTTTTCTACTTTTTTTTTGCTTAAATCTTTTAACCAACTCCTACTCAGATTGTACATATCAAAAATTCATTCATTTTGAGGATTTTTAACCCTTTATATGCCATTTTCTGTACATAATGTCAGTGTTACTTTTATGAAAAAAACATGAATTCTATATTATTTTCTAAATTTTTAAATTTAAATTTTTTTTTTTTTTTTTAAATTATCACAGTCTGGAATATGTGAATGAATAGTGACAACACCGATTTTGATGCATCATTATTTTTTGTGCAGTTTCAATTTGAAATAAAAGCCGACACCTGTCCCCTTCGGGACGTTTTTGTCCTTGCTGAAAAATAGCCATAAGGATATAATAAATTAATGTTTTTTTCTACTTTTTTTTGCTTAAATCATTTAACCAACTCCTACTCAGATTATACAAAAAGAAATTATACAAAAATTCAGTGTGTGAGTGTGTGGATGAGTGAAAGTGGATGCATGTGTGTGTGACAGAGAGCGAGTGAGAGAACAGTAATGTAACCTGCAGCTCATAATTTGCATAATTTTTGCTCCATAATTACACACATGCACACACACACATAGACACACAATATTTTTTTAGTAGCTACACAGCCACAGCCCCAGACATCCATATAAACACTAACCTAGCATTTATTTTAATTTTTTTTGCAGCAATGGCTTGTAAACCTGAATAATGGAAAAAATAGGAGAAAACTACAGGCAATTTTACTGCTTATTATTTAGTTTGTGTTTACTCTGCTGGGGAAGCAGGAGAAAGTGTATGATTCAGCTGGATTTTAGTAAAAACTTCAATTTTGATGTCCTAACTCTGGAATGCATGACTAATATCATCAAATTCATGTTTCTAAGTTGCCATGAGGATGTGATGAAGAAATATGGTATTTATGGTTTTACCGGGGTTTTACATTTAGCTATATTTTCACATAGGGATTTGACACTGTGTATTTTAAGTCCATGTACACACACACACACACACACACACACACTAATATTGGAACATTTTGATACAGACCACACTGTCACATCCTTATGAGCACAGCAAGACCATTTCTTGTTCTACTCTGCATTTGCCCTCCCTGTTCGGGGCCTACAGTGCTTCAAGTGGCCAAACCAGGAATTGCATTGAAAAGACAGCAGGGCCCCAAAATGGAAAATGGCCCCATCTGGTATTTTTTTTTTTTTCCACAATTCTTGGGTCTCTCTAACCAACCTGACTACCAGAGATAGAAAAAAATCACATTTTTTATGTAAATTGAAGGGGAATCAAAAAACGTTGTTTTAATGGGTTTCAATGGGGACACTTGTGTCCCGAGAGGGCAAGATGTCGTAAAAGGTTGCCATTTGTGTATTTTAAGCCTGATTTAGGAGTGGCTTTAAAATTTCAAAATATCACCAAAAATAAGTTTTCTGACCAAATGTCATGCTGTATGCATGAACACAGCCAAAGTTATCAAAAAATAAAAACTGAAAAATGGCTGAAACGGACGTTTTCCGTCCCGAGAGGGACCGGAGGGTTATGAAATTATTTCAGCATATATAAATATAAAAGAGAGAGAGCTCTGGGATTTTGACAGTTCTGTGTAGTATCTTAGCTGTTGTTAGGACTGCACTCTTCTGGACAGAGACCTCAGATGTTGTACCTGGAATCTGCTGGAGCCACTCTTCCAGTTTGGGGGTCACAGCTCCCAGTGCTCCGATTATCACTGGGACCACTCACATCACTTCTAGCTCCTCTTTCAGCCCTTGGTACGTTCAAGCTTCTCAGGTTCCTTCTTCCTGATGTTGTCGCTCTGGATTACTACATCTATCACCACTGCGTTCTTCTGTTGTTTGTCGATCAACACGATGTCTAGTTGGTTAGCCATCACCAGTTTATCGGTCTGGATCTGGAAGTCGCACAGGATCTTAGCTCGGTCATTCTCCACCATCTTAAGAGGTGTCTTCCATTCTGACCTTGGGACTTCCAGCCCATACTCAGTGCAGATGTTCCTGTACACTATGCCAGCCACTTGGTTATGGCATTCCATGAACACTGTTCCTGCCTGCATCTTACGCCCTGCTATTATGTGCTGAACTGTCTCAGGAGCATCTTTGCACAGCCTGCACCTGGGGTTCTGTCTGGTGTGATAAACTCCTGCTTCTGTTGATCTTGTACCCGCCTATAAGTGCCTGTTCTTGTGCCGCTATGATAGTGCTTCTGTGCTGTCTTTCAGTCCAGCCTTTTCCAGCCACTGGTCGGATTTCTTGATGTAGGCCACTTTTTCAATCTCTTGGTGGTACATGCCGTGCAGGGGCTTGTCCTTCCGTGATGGTTCGTCCTCCTCTTCTGCATTCTCTGGTTTCTGCTGCCTAAGGTATTCACTTTGCAGCTCATCCTTGAGGGTCATCTTCCTGATGTATTCCTGGATCTCAGCTGTTTTGTCCCTGACAGTGGCTCTGATTCTCACCAGTCCTCCTAAACATCTGCAATACTGCCCTCTGGTAGGTTAACCCCCTCACTTCTGGATAAATAAAGTTCTTTCTATTTCTATTTCTATTCTACATTTCCAAAGATTCTAGTATCCATGTGTGTGGCATTGAGTCGTAGGCTTTGGTTGGTTGGTCTGCCTGGTCTTGCAGTCTTGGGTGACTGTTCTATCAACCGGTAGCTGGTCGTTGGCTCCCTTGGTAACTACCAATTTCTTTCTGGACCTTGCTCATTCATTGGGCCATGTGCCTATTCATCTTAGTCGTTATGATGCCAGACAGGAGCTTATTGGGCGGTAGTTAGATGGAACTGCACCCTTCTGTCCATCCTTGTGCCATCCACTCTGGATGGGTCCCATCCATCAGAAGCTGGCTCATTTGTGCTGCCAGGCATTCATGGAGTGCAGTTAGTTTCTTTAGCCAGTAGGTGTGGATCATGTCAGGGCCCAGTGCTGTCCAGCTCTTCATAGCTGATACTCTTTCTTGGATGTCTGCTGTTGTAATGGTAACTTGCTCTTGGTGATGGGAGATTGCTGTGGTCTGCTCTTGGATCCACTAGCCACTTAGCATCAGTGTATGTGATGCCTCCTTCTCCCATATGCTCTTCCAGTATTGTTCAGTTTTAGCCCTGGGTGGATCTATTGTCATGTTGTTACCTTGCCACTGAGAGTACACTTTGGATGGTTCAGTGAAAAACATCCTATTAATTCTCCTGGCTTCGTCTTCTCTTGTGTATCTCTTTAGGCGGATAGCCAGAGCTGTGAACCTTTGCTTGGCATTCTCCAGTGCCTCAGGTATAGACAGTTTATATATGCCGGGGTTCAAATTCTGGTCAGGGCAGGTACGCATATCTAGTCTGGACCTTTAACTGCTACCTTGAAGGCAGTTGTGATAGATGTAGCAAGGGACAGCAACATCAGGAAGACGGAACAATACCAAGGGCTGAAAGAGGAGCTACAAAAGATGTGGGGAGTAAAGGCTACAGTGGTCCCAGTGGTAATCGTTAATGGCTGAGGGGATTTTAAATATGCTGAAATAATTTCACAAGTATGATTTTTCACTGTATAAAGCCATGCTCAAACAAACGGTTGAACTGTGCTGTTATGGTTAAAGTAATCCTGCAAAGATAATAAATTTACAATATTTTTCTATCTTTTTTATTAAAAAAAGGATGAATATTCACTGTTGTTAATATCGTATATTCAGTGTTATTCCATATATTAGATAGAAGATAGACTGAAAAAATATGCTGTAGGAAACATAAATTTGGGCGTCACATGGAGGCACCAATTATGTAGGGATCAACAATATTAGGTCTCACCAAGAGGCACCATTAATGTTGTAAATTGGCTATCAGAAATAATCAATAATTATTTATATTAATTAATAATTATGTTAAATAATGTGACTTAATTAACAATAAATCACCTTGTGGGGCACCATTCCCAGAAAGGGAAAATGATAGCCAGTTAAAGATATTAGTCTCATAAAATACGCTAAACTATTCATTTGGAATTTTGATTAATAATTAAATAATAACGATAATCAAAATTAAAAGTAAAGCCTGAAGGATTTTGGAGTATTTGACGTAGCAGAGGTTGACTATTCATTCACACTTAATAATAATAATAATGCATTTTATTTATTAGGGCACCTTTCAAGCCACTCAAGGTTGCCTTACAGTAAAGATCAATCAATTAATTAATCAATTTTACAATAACACAAATCACAATTTGCCTCACAGGGCTTTACAGCATACAACATCCCTCTGTCCTTGGACCCTCACAGCGGATAAGGAAAAACTCCCCCAAAAAACCCCTTTACTGGGGAAAAAAACTGGTAGAAACCTCAGGAAGAGCAACTGAGGAAGGATCCTCACTTGTGCAACATTAAACAGACAGCAGGTATGTTTCGAAAGAATTATATTTATTCATAAAGTAGCAAAGCAAAACCAAACACACAAATTCAACAAACTATATACAACCTTGGTGTGTGTGTGTGTGTGTGTGTGTGTGTGTGTGTGTGTGTGTGTGTGTGTGTGTGAGAGAGAATGAGTGTGAGTGAGTGAGTGAGTGAGTGAGTGAGTGAGAGAGAGAGAGAGAGAGGGGCGGGTTTGTATGAGGAGCCGTACAAGCCATAATTCATTCTGGCCCTCTCAGACACATACATTCTCCTTACACATATATTTTAACTCTCACACACATACATTCTCCTTTCACATACATATATTTTCTCTCTCACACACATAATTTCTCCTTACACATACATATATTTTCACTCTCACACACATACATTCTCCTTTCACATACATATATTTTCACTTTCCCATACATATACACTTTACTTCTCAACACATACACATAGGCTGTGGTCGGAAAGTCTTTTTTTTTGCTTAGGAAGGTTCCTAGCTGAGTGAAATGACCCAGAAGTATTTTAGTGGCCGCCATGATAAGAGCTGTTCAAATTCTCTAAACACTAAGGAAAGGAGGTTCAGTGCTTCCTTTCAGATCTCCTTTAGCATAGGATACATCGGACCTTCCTAAGTGATAGGAAAGGAGATAATTCCATCCCACAAGTCATTGCGGCGGCAATATTTACGCACCATTCACAAACTCAAATGATTAGGAAAGAAAAAGATCAACATGACCAAGAAAGGAAGGAGATCACCATCTAAGTTACCGCTGTTTATGAAGCATTATACATCTCATGCCATAATTTGTTCATTTATATTTTTTCAACTTTCAACATTATGTTAAACTTAGATGCGAACTATGAATGTTTCGCTAGTATTGGTGTACCCTCCGTCCACAGCTTTAACTTGTTTTATAACAGGATAAACAAATATACAAATATTCAATGCATCATTTTAATTTTTCGATTTTCATGTGAATAAGAAAAAACAGGAATCCACGTTTTTCCCATTTTCATTTTCAAATGGCTAATTGAAATTAAACCAAAAGTAGAAACCTACTTGTTTTTCGCCTTTATTGTTATATCTATATTATCTGCCCCTAATGCATCTCAAAACATTGGCATCGGCTATGCTTATGGCCTAGATAGATAGATAGGTAGATAGATAGACACAGTGTTTCCCTGCAGAGCTATAGTGGAAGGATCATAACAAAAAATACAGAAGACTGTAACGTTAAAAGATATCTGCCTGAGGTTATTAAATACCTGCAGCCAGCACCCCACCCCGCAGCAGAAACAATAAGCGTGTTTCCCCATAAAGAGAGACGCTGTGCGCATTTACGCACAAGGCACAGCAGCCTCCCTTTTATTATTAATATTATTATTATTTATTATTGATTATTTATCTGTCTATCTATGCAGTAGGGGCACATAATACTAATTTAACAATAAAGGCCAAACACAAGTTAATTACTGGTTGTGGTCTAATTTCTATTCCAATTGCCCATTTGAAGAAGAAAATGGAAAAAGCACGTGGATTTCCATTATTTTTTTTATTCACACGGAAAAACAAAATAATGCATTTAATATTTGTTTATCCTGTTATAAAACAAACAAGTCGAACACAGCTGTGGACGGAGGGGACACGCACCGTAACATATGCTCAGTTTGCAATGAGAACGTACGGCCCATACGTTCTCATCGTGTGCATTTGTAGTCCATCTTCAGAACATTGTAGTTTCACCACAGCAGACCCACATCAATAACATCCAGCACTCAGCCAATCACAGCGCGATAAATTCTTCTTCTTCGTTTGGTTTTATGGCGCATTGCAACCATTGCTCATTAGGTGTTGTTGTCTCCAAGGTAGCGATGATGTGAAGGTGGTGAAGGAGACTCCGCTGACACCATCTTGCTTGTATATAGAAAGGTTTATTACAAGAAGTACAGCATCAAATCAAGCACCCAGGTTTTCTTGCTAGAAACATTAACATTACAGTCAGTCAGATATAGTCAGGGTTTCACATCTGTACAGAAGTTATTTTAAAAATCCTCACATCCCACTGACAAGAAGTCCTTGTGTTGCTAAATACTTAATAGTAATTGAAATCAATTCAATTCAACCAATTTTATTTATAAAGCCCAATATCACAAATCATGATTTGCCTCACAGGGCTTTACAGCATATGACATCCCTCTGTCCTTAGGACCCTCAAAGTGGATAAGGAAAAACTCCCCCCCCCCCCCCCCCCCAAAAAAAAAAAAAAACCTTTAATGGGGGGAGAAAAAAACCCCGTAGAAACCTCAGGAAGAGCAACTGAGAAGGGACGGACAGATTGCAATAGATGTTGTACAGAACAGATCAACATAATAAATTTACAGTAATCCATATGACACAATGAGACTGAGAGATGCAGGACAGACGGTAATGACAGTCGCCTACAACAACATTAATGAAAGTAATGATATTATAATAATATTATAATTATAATTTTGGTTATTGTCGTACAATATGTTGAAAGTAGATATACATGCCTGATAGTATACATATGCAACAATAATCATATGTGTATAATAACAGTAGAAGTATGACTAATGGTAACAGCAGCAGCAGGAGGCATCTGGCAGGACCATGGCAGCAGCACAACCACACACATCACACTATCCAGGCACCGCTGCAATATGAGTTAACCTGCGAGACAGCGGAGCACAAAGGCTCCAGAGAAGAAGCCGAGTTAGTGACATGCAGTACGGCGGAGTTAGCAAGATGTAGTAACAGGACATGAGAGAGAAAGAGAGAGAGAGAGAGACAGAGAGAGGGACCAGTGTTAATATACAATAGCCTATTATCTAGCCTATTGTATAGATTGATGAATTCATTTAGTCCTTCTGACTGCTAAACATTACAATCAGTCAAACAACATGTATTTTTTTTTCTTCTCATGTCTTTTCATTGAGCATTTAATATAGACATATATTCTTCATACATTCCAGGCTCTTTTTGTTTACTTACATAAGCAGTGTTTTACAAAATATAAAAGGACATTGTACAAGAATGAAAACAGAACAGATACAATGAATTATACAGTGTCAAGCATTGATCAGGAAAGAAGAATAAAATAATAAAAAAAAACAAAAAAAAAAAAACAATCAGGTTGACTGGGGAACCCCATCCCTAGTAGGCTACCCTCCCTCACCTGTCCCATCCCCTACTATCTCCCTCCCCCCACGAAGACCTTTATCTATTTACTATGTCGGTAGCTGTGCTGTGAACGCTAAGAGATGGACTGCTGCGTTGGGTTTGTATTTGCAAGGCATGATATAAGAGGTTGCCAAGTTTTATTGAAATGTTGAAGTCTGTCTTTCAAAATATGTCTAATTCTTTCCAGATGGAGTGTGCTAGTTATGCCCTCTAGCCACATCTTAGATGTTGGTGCATTTACACTCTTCCATAGTGTGAGAACCAGTTTTTTTGCTATTATAAGGCCGTATGAGACGAACCATTGTTGTGCCTTGCTTAATTTCTTGAGGGTTTCAGATACCCCAAGGATAATGAGTAGAGGTTCTGGTTTGATCACAGTCCTCATGACCTCAGACATTATATTAAAAATATCAATCCAAAAAGAATTAATCTTGGGGCACAGTACATAACTATGAAGATGGGTTGCCACAGAGGATTTACATTTATCAAACATAGGTGTAACCTCTGGGTATATTTGCAATTTTTCCTTTGAGAAGTGAAGCATATGTATAATTTTAAATTGAATAAGACAATGTCTTGCACTGTATGAACAGGTATTGATCTTCTCAAGGGCCCCGCCCCATAGATCATTTGTGATTGGTGCAGGGACAGGCAGTGGAGCAGGTAGAGGCATTCAAATACCTGGGCATAATGGTAGACAACCTGCTGTCCTTCTCCCAGCACACTGACTCTGTCTATAAGAAGGCACAACAACGCCTGCTCCTGCAGAGGAAGCTCAGGAGCTTTGATGTGAGGAAGGACATATTAACAGCCATTTACAAGTCACTCATTGAATCCGCCCTCACATCCTGGTTCAGCTCCATCTCTGTCAAGAACAAATCAAAGCTTTCCCAGATCATCAACCAATCAAGTACAATAACTGGCAAATCCCAGACTCCATTATCAGAACTTCATACCCAAGCAGTCACATGGAAAGCCAACCTCATCACAGTCACCTCATCACTGCATTTGTATAGCGCCTTTCTACTCATCTAGTGACTCCTCAAAGTGATTTTTACACTACGAGTCACGTTCACCCATTCACACACACATTCATACACTGGTGGCCGAGGCTACCATACAAGGTGCCACTTGCTACTCAGTTTTAACACACTCATCAGCCATCGGGAGCAATTTGGGGTTCAGTATCTTGCCTAAGGATACTTTGACATGCAGCCTGGAGGAGGCCGGGATTGAGCCGCTGATCTTTTGATTGGTGGACAACCCGCTCTACCTCTGAGCCACAGTTGATACCACTCACCCCTGCACAAGTCTTTCCAGCTCCTACCATCAGGTCGCCGCTATAAAGTCCCCCTGTCCAAGAAAAACACTTACCGCAACTCTCTTATCCCCACTGCCATCAACATTTTAAATAAATACTAGCGCATAAATAATCCCCAGCACATGCACTTTACCATGTTGCACAATTTAGAGTTTTTCTTAAACTCTGCATAAATTATTTATGCTTCAATATTCTTTTATCTCACTAGGTTTTTAGGAATTGTGTGTTTCTGTGTTGTGTTGTTTGTTGTATGAGCTACGTCTAAGACGATTTTCTGTCATGACAGACAATAAGGCTTTCTGATTCTGATTCTGATTCTGATTTGCCCAGTTCTTTCTCCCATTTACTTCTATGTATGTGGGTAGAGGGGGGGAACTTAATGATAAGAGGGTGTTATAAATACGGGTTATCAACTTTGTTTCAGTTGGCAGCAATTTCAAACAGTCATCTAATGAGGATTTTGATTCTGTCTCAAAATCTTTCAAATGTTTTTGTATGTAGTCCCTGATTGGCAAGAAGTGAAAAAAATTATTATTCCCCAATCCAAATTTCTGCTGTAGTTGTAAAAATGAAGCAAATACGCCTCCTATAGATCTCCAACACAATTAATACCCTTCTGACTCTACACAGAGAAGGCTCCACCCAAACCAGAAGGGGCAAAAGTGGGGTTTCTATCTATGGATAGTGCAGGGGATACAGATTTAAGATTGAAATTGGATTTGATTTGTTTCCAGATACAGATCATGTTATGAATAATAGGACTGTTGTTATATAATAACCTACTGATCTTAGTTGGAGCCAGTAGGATTGCAGCCAGTGAACATGGATGACACTCCTCCTGCTCCATCAGTAGCCAGTTAGGTGGAGGTGTTACGGTATTTACTCAAAAAGTGATAGTCTTATTTGCTGACGCCCAGTAATACAACAAAAAATTTGGGAGTGCTAATCCTCCCACAGATCTTGGCCTGCAAAGATATTTCTTGTTTATTCCAGGAGGTTTGTGTCCCCACAAGAAGGGAGTGATTATTTTTACCATTTTTACTGCATTTATTCTTCCAATTAACGAAATCGGAAGTGCATCCCAAAATAACAGCCTAGCACGTAATTTTTCTATAAGAGGAGGGAAGTTTTCTTGAAAGAGAGAGGCATGATGTCTTGTCACTTTTATCCCCAAGTAGGTGAATTTTTCTGATGAAATTTTAAATGGAAAATTGATCAGGGGTGACATGTCATCCAAGTGGACTGGCACTAGGACACTTTTTGTCCAGTTAATTCGGTGACCTGAGAAGGTTCCAAGCAGATTAATTTTATCTCGAAATACTGGAATAGTAATTTCTGTATGCATTAAATGGAGAAGGATATCATCCGCGTACAGTCATATTTTACTACTTGTTCCTTTAGAAGTGTAACCATGTATCTGAGGGTCCAGCCTAAAACTTTGAGCCAGTGGCTCAATAGCAAGAGTGAAGGGAGAGGGGGCATCCTGCCTCGTCCTCTGCACAACTTAAATGAGGAGGACAACATTCGATTGGTTATAATTTGGGCTGTAGGATTATTATAGATGAGTTTGATTAGTGACAGAAACCTAGTTCCGAGATGGAATTTTTGCTGGGAACTTCAGATAACTAATGCCACTCAAACTGGTCAAACGCCATCGAGCACAATTATGACAAGATCGGTGGGTGATCCTCTCTTTGTGTACATAATATTAAAGAGACGTCTAAGATTGGAGGTGGAGTTTCTGTTAGGTACAAAACCCGTCTGATCTGGGTGAATAAGTTTCTCTAGCAAGGGATTTAGGGTGAATTCCAATTCCTGTCTTAACCCTCAATCTCAAAAATGCGCACTCCTGCGAAGTGCAAGTGCTGTCCCGATTCTCAGAACGTTAAATTGAGGGGCAAGTTTGAGGGCTGTATGTCCCTCACTTTTAAGATTTTCCAAGACCACCCTTGGTAGTGAGTGCTATCCCAGAATCCTTTGCGCATCATCCACCGAGCCCGGCCGAGTACAGATGATTCAGTCAATGCAAGACGGCGGCGACAAGAGTAAGGAAGCGGAGTTATCAATGTGAGTATTTTCCTCGTTAATAGTTGTTTTAAAATTATAATAACCGTTGCATTATCTTAGTTTAACGTCATTTTATGGACTATAGACCTCTATGTAGTGTAACACACATATCTTTTGGCTAGCTAACGAAGCCGGCGTGGGCGCTTGCCCCTGCATGTAACCCCGGTTCTCTGATAACCGAGTATGCTGTCATTCAGTTGCAAAAAGTCATTTTTCTCAGTGATAACGTAGTTGTTAAGTTGTTTTAATATACGTGAAATGTTTGCATTGACATTTTTGTAAGATGACTGGACGGTGTCATCTCCTGTAGCCGTAGAGTCTGCAGCTGGTAACGTTACAGCTGCAGGTTAACATTAGTGATTGTATTATCTGGTGACTCTCCGGTGAATAAGTTACGTCGGTTGTTGTGGTACAGGTTATCTGGTTGAATATCAACTTATAACCCAAAGAGTGAAATGTTAACGTGGATGAAAGTCACCAGATAACACTTGTGTGACCGTTTAAACAGCCTCACTAGTTCTGCTGGATGTTGACTACAGTATTCATTGTGATAATACTTGCAATACTGCATGAAACTAAACTGATAACTTAACGAATATCTGACAGGTAGCCAAAAAAATAAAAGAAAGTAATGTTGTTATCTCTGTTCCATTTCAGGGCCACCAGGCAGAACACAAGCCCTGATTCATTTCAGGGCCACCAATGAAGACAAGTTTACAAAAAGCAAGCAGGCTCCAAAAAACTATGGGAGTGAGTAATTTGTAACTTGTGAACTGTTCATATTCATAACATGATTCTCGGGCACAACAGCAACTGTTCCCCTAATGATCAAGCATTCGGTTTCAATATGAAATCATCACAGCTGCAGACGGCAGCAGATTATTGTTTGGTAACTGCACATTTGTTTTGCTGCCCCTATACTGTCACTTTTTGGAAAGATTTTGTCGAGTATCTTCATTGTAACATTTATGTTCTATTTTCACTACTGTACAAAGATGTGCTGTTTGGATTTTATGATGTCAGCATTTCTAAACAAAAACAATTCTATTTCATTAATCTATTTATTATCTATAGCGAAATTCTATATTCATAAGAATAAATTTTATAATAGAAAATCCTTGTTCAAAATTTTTATGAATGAAATGCAGCAATACTTAGAGAGCATTCAGCACTCCACAAACTCCAAAGCTATAAAGACTCTGAAAATATGTAAACAATTTAATGGTTTGAGCTGCTGAACTTTTTTATTTATTTATTTGTTTATCTTATTTCTCTTTCTTTCTTTTCTCTTAACCCTAGCATATTTGTTCTGTTCATGTCTGTCACTGCTTGTTTTGTACAAGAATTGAAATAAAGTGTTGGGGGAAAAAAATCGTTGCATCTTTTTATTGACGACTACTGATGATGTATATTTCTTCTTCTTTGAACTGACAGACTGGACAGAGTTTTGGCCCCCCACAGTCTTAAGACGTATTTGCCTTTGAGGGGTGTCCCATTTCTACGTCACAAAATAGCCCTTAACACTTGGTTTTGAGGGCTACTAAGATTGAGGGTTGAGCTTGAGGGTTAAGATTGAGGGTTAAGATAGGAATTGGAATTGGCCCTTAGTCTGCTGGTTAGTATTTTGGAGAATAACTTCCCATCAACATTCAGGAGCGAGATAGGGCGATATGCACCTACTTGCTGCAGGTCTTGCCCTTTTTTGTGAATTACTGTGATCACAGCTTCGGTTAAAGTCGGCGGCAAAACACAATTTGTCTGGGCATGTTCAAATACTTTTAATTAAAAAATCATTTTTCACCAAATGTCTTATATAGTTCTCCAGGAAGGCCATCAGGCCCTGGTGTTTTATTATTTTTCAACGAGGCAATAGCACTCTGTACCTCTGCAATTGTAAGCCCAGTGCCCAGCAATTCACAATCTTCCACACCTAATTTGGGAAGGTCACATTTATCTAAAAATCTGTTAATTTCAGAATCTGGGGTAGACTTGGAAGTATAAAAGTGTAAAATTCAAATAACCTGTTATTTATATCTTTAGGTTTTGTGAGTATCACGTTGTCGTGGGCTTTTATCTTATGTATTGTCCTATCGTTATCCATTTTCCGAAGCTGCTGGGCTAATACCTTGTGTGGTTTATCCCCAAATTCAAAGAACCTCTGCCTGGTATACAGGAATACTTTACTTATTTTCACAGACATAATTTTATTGTATTCGCACTTCAGTGTTGGTATTTTTCCGTGCAGAACCATAGATGGGGATCGAGCATTTTCATTATCAAGTGTCTTGATCTGTTCTTCTAAATCCTTTAATTTGATCATATTTTCTTTTTTCTTTGATGCTTCAAATGAGGGTCCATCGACCCTCTAGGGGGATCCGGGGGGAGTAATGTCACCGGAAGAAAAGTTTGAACATTGTAAATTGAAATGCATCAATGTGGTGGACTTTGAGAGCAAAATCAAGAACCTAGAATAACAATTTGATCAAACTAATTTGGTTAAGAAAGGGGATGACATGTCAAAGAAGTTGCACACAAAGCATGGTAGAGATGGGACTCAAATGTTTTTATTTAATCCCCCATAAATAACAAAACTAAGGACAATTCAATGACAGTGAACATAGCATAATCAAATTAAAATAAAATAAATGATAATAAAAAATATATAAAATATATATTAATAAATTATAAACAAAGATTCCAAAATACATAAATAAATAAAATAAAAATTCCATTTCCACTATCAGCTGGTGGAATATACACACTGTTCATACAATCCAGCAAATAATGTATCGTGTGCGTGTGCATGCATGTGTTCACTTATACGGTGGGCAGTGACGCAGCATTCGACAGCTGAAAACAAAAAAACAGTACATTCTAATCAGAGGTCCCTGCTCTGGCTCATCCCTCTCTCCTCCCCTTCTCCTATCCCTCCCCATGCTCCCTCACCTCCTCCCCTCCACATCCTCACCTCCCTCCTGTGTGTGTGTGAGAATGAGTGAGCGTGGCCCCCTTTTTACCAACTTTGCACCTTGAATTTGAGCAATGGATTTTCCTGGGCTTGGAAAAGAAAAGTTCTAATGCCCTTGTATAGTGTACTTCCTCTGGGCTCGGTCCATTGATGGAGATCCTCAGACAGGCAGCCAGGTGCTCTCCCTGCAACCGGTTGCGAAGGTCTGACTTGACCTGAAAAAAACAACAACCTACAATTAGCCAAATGAATGAAAAAAGCATAAAGTAATGAGCTGCGCTTATATAATGCTTCACAATGGCCTCTCATTCACACACAAACCACTGGCAGCCAACAACCTCCACCTTGTGATCATCAGATACCTGCTCTATTCCTGAGCCACAGCCACCCCAGTTGCGTTTGGAGCCTACTGTACTCTTCTTAGAACATGCAATTTATCACTAATGCATACACACCAGGGCAACTTCAGTTATACTGCCATGCCCTCTGTTTTTACCCGGTTCATTGTCGAGAAGTCCCTCTCACAATTGATCCTTGACACCGGAAGGACAAGTGCAATGGCCGCCAAACGACTCAGTAAAGGGTAGATTTGACCCCATTTGTCGCACTCACTGGCAAGCAGGGTCATTATTTCTGCTTGGTTATTGTTCTAGGGAAATAGGGAAAAAGAGATTAAATAAATTAAAGAAGATGAGTCTGTGGGTTAAATAAAATCAAGCATATTTTAAAGACTTTAAAAGACCAAATCTATTTGAGTACTACGATTTGCTTGGATTTTAAAGGTATGGAATGTAAGTGTACAGTGAATTTATTTACAACAGAAGAAATTAGATGTTTATGTTGAGGATCACGGTGCAATAACAGTATTATTAACCCACCTTGAATGAACAACCTCCAAGCAAGTGTTCCTTGAAGGACTGCCACTCCTGGAGTATCAAGGTCTCCCTCCCTGGCAGAAACCGATTTGCAAGGGTCTGAAGGTTCTGAAGGCTGCTGCTGTCATCCTGTGGAGCAGCTGACAGAACATTGAAGGCCGCAATGACGTCCAGGTTCTGGAACCTGCCCTCAAGGTTTTTTATCAGGGCAGTGATGTACGGACTTACAACCTACAAATAGCATAAAGGAATAATGAACCCCTCAAACAGAGAATCTAAGGCACACTTCAAATGCATGTATACAAAAAGCATGTTCAAATGAACATGTTTAAAACCAGATTGTTTTACCCCTCTAACAAATCGTGTCCACTGCTCATCCCGTGGAAGGTCATCCACACCCTGTCCTCTCCTGTCCCTCTCCTCTTCATGAAGGATGGTGAAAGCTCCAAGACCATGGGGGACATCAAGGTCTTGATGGAGACGGGACAGGAAGGACCCCGGGTGTGGAGTCTCACCTGCATCCTTGATCCTTCTGAGGGTCTCAATTGTGATGGGAACCTAAATTTTAGGAGATAGTTGGTGCTGGTATCAGATTGCTGTAAATACTTTGTCACCAATGGTAACCAACAGTAATTTAGGAAGACATAAAATGAACCATGAACAGTACCTTGAAAATATTGTAAATTAATACTCACACACCTGCTCCTTGATGTAAAGGTAGTTGACATTTGACCTTTGGAATACCTTCGACAGTCGTGCTAGGTGTGGAAGTATGTCAGCCTGGAGGTACACAGACGCAGCAAACCTGTAGGTTGGGGTGGGGATCCAGAAACATAATCATTAATCATTATTTGTATCTAATAACCCGGTAAGAAGGCTCACAGAAGGATGCTGATGAAGGATCATATAGTATAAAATCTCCCCCCACCTGTAAGTCACACAAAAGGTGTATAGGCGTTTGGCAAGCGGGCATCGTTTAATTTCTGTCTCTTCTGCCAGTGTAGCCAGTGCAGCTGTGAGGTTTTTCTGCAGTACCTCAATGGCCTGGTGCTGGGATAGCCATCTTGTGTCTGTTACCTCCAAAATAATAAACTAGTGTTATGTTAGTGAAGACTGACAGAACTGGTTGTTACTGAGTAGGAGATGGGAAATACCAACTGTGAACATAATAATAGTAGCAATAAATAACATATCTTCATCTTCAGGTTTGCCAGTCCCAGAATGGTGGCTGCCTCCTTCAGTGCTGCTGTGTGGTTTGCGCTGTGGTGGAAGTACAGGTGTAGTTCCTGCAGGTGGTCCCGGAAAATTCCCATGTACTTCACCTGATTTGACGCATCCGTGCAGGTGAGGGCAAGGCGGTGGGCTGCACATGCCACGGCAAATTTTATGAGGAAGCTGTCAGTCAACTGCTTTGCAACCCCATTTAGGCGCCCTGTGTTTACATGTCAAATAACACAAGGGAAATTGGAAATTTAATATACAGTACATTTCTCTTACAACACAGTAACATGGAATAGTAATATGATCATACCCATCATAACTGCTGCTCCATCAGTGCCAAGCCCACAGAGCTTCTCTGTTGACCTGCTTTTTCTGCAGCACATCTTTCACAGCAGTGACAATCGTGTCAGCCTTGCCATCACTAACTGTCACGATCAATCAATCAATCAATTTTATTTATAAAGCCCAATATCACAAATCACAATTTACGTCACAGGGCTTTACACCATACAACATCCCTCTGTCCTTTGGACCCTCACAGCGGATAAGGAAAAACTCCCCCAAAAAAACCCTTTACTGGGGAAAAAAAATGGTAGAAACCACAGGAAGAGCAACTGAGAGGATCCCTCTTCCAGGATGGACAGACGTGCAATAGATGTCGTACAGAACAGATCAGCATAATAAATTAACAGTAATCAGTATGACACAATGAGACAGAAAGAGAGACAGAGAGAGAGACAGAGAGAGAGAGATAATGACAGTAGCTTACAACAACATTCATGAAAGTAATATTATCGGTACAATATGTTGAAAGTATATATTAGTATCTGGCAGTATACATGTGTGATAATAATCATATGTGTAATAACAAGTATGACTAATGACTAATGATGGCAGCAGCAGCAGGAGGCATCTGGCAGGACCACGGCAGCAGCACAACAACACACGTCACGCTATCCAGGCACCGCTGCAATACGAGTTAACCTGAGAGACAGTGGAGCACAAAGGCTCCGGAGAAGAACCGAGTTAGTGACATCCAGAATGGCCAAGTTAGCAAGATGCAGTAATAGGATACGAGAGAGAGAGGGAGAGAAGGTGCCCGGTGTATTATAGGGGGGTCCTCCGGCAGACCAGGCCTAAGTCAGCCTAACTAGGGGCTGGTACAGGGCAAGCCTGAGCCAGCCCTAACTGTAAGCTTTATCAAAGAGGAAAGTCTTAAGTCTAGTCTTAAATGTGGAGATGGTGTCTGCCTCCCAGACCGTAACAGGAAAATGATTCCACAGGAGAGGAGCCTGATAGCTGAAGGCTCTGGCTCCTGATCTACTTTTGGAGACTTTAGAGACCACAAGTAACCCTGCATTCTCAGAGCTCAGTGTTCTGGTGGGATAAGAAGGCACTATGAGCTCTCTAAGATATGACGGAGCTTGACCATTTAGAGCTTTGTAAGTTAACAGTAGGATTTTAAATTCAATTCTGGATTTTTACAGGGAGCCAGTGCAGAGAAGCTAAAACAGGAAAAATATCTCGTTTCTTAGTTTCCTGTTAGTACACGTGCTGCTGCATTCTGAATTAGCTGGAGAGTTTTTAAAGGATTTACTAGAGCTACCTGATAATAGAGAGTTACAGTAATCCAGCCTTGAGGTAATAAAAGCATGGACCAATTTTTCTGCATCTCTTTGGCTCAGGATAGGCCTAATTTTCGCAATATTACACAGATGAAAAAATGCAGTCCATGAGGTTTGTTTAAATGAGAATTAAAAGACAAATCTTGATCAAATGTTACTCCAAGGTTTCTTACAGTAGTGGTAGAGGCCAGAGCAATGCCATCAAGAGAAACTATGTCATTAGCTAAAGAGTATCTGAGTTGTTTGGGGCCAAGAACAATAACTTCAGTTTTGTCGATGTCGAGGAACTGGGTAAAAACAAGTCCCTCTTTATGCAGGTATGTGAATGAAATGAGAACGGCATTGAGTATAGCATATTAAGGGGTCTCAAAGCTATTAATTATAATGATATAATAATAATACCTGAGACGCAGATCAAGCTGACGAAGCAGGGAAACATCTGTGCTCTCATCAAGCTCAAGGCTGATGGCTTGGGATGCTCTCATCTGCTTGATAAGAGGCTCCTCGATGACAGTGGAGAGGATTTCAAGCATCTCATCTTTTATGCGATGAGAGCAATAGTTGTTCCTGCAATCACCTTGAAATCGGAAAATGATAAAATTGTATGAATTTGCTATATGGAAAGGATGTTTAATGAATATACAGTATAATGACTGAACAAATTCAATTTTTTACTTGAGTTTGATGAAGTAGTCACAGCCCAGGAGTTTGGCCCAAGCTCAGCAGCCTGCCATAAGTTGGTATGGTGGGCAATCGCACTTTTTACTAACCAATACAGGCGTCTGAACCCACCTATTACAGCCTCATGCTCAAGGACAATGACTGCTCAAAGGCACACAACAGAATATCCTGCATGAAAAAATAAAAGCTTAAGTGACAAGAACTAATTCTACAGTAGGCTGCCTGAACACTACCCATTCAATCGCATCTGAAACATCTGGAAATTATAATGATTTGAATGGGTTCATTGTGACTAGACTAAGGCTTAGACATTATCTGACGCAACTGACTGATTGCATTTAAGGCTGTACTGGTGGTGCACCGTTTTAATATGGTGGTCCAGATAGTCTTTCCTGTATTGGACTGCCCCAATCTCCACAAAGGGTCTCATATTTGGACCACTTTTTACAGGCAGCTTGTGCTGCCTGCAAACACGACAAAACATCCCTGAAAAGTAAAACAACAATCCATAAGTTTGCTTATAATAAGTTGTATAACTGTATTCATAATAATAGGGCATTTTTGTATATTTTTCCAACTTGATTTCTCAGATCTCCACTTACCATGTGGAGTAACATAGAGCCAGTTTTTAAATTGAAAGAAACAGCAACCATTCAGGATTCCATCCTGTTATCTGGTGTTTGCTGCACATAATTGCATCAAGAAAATAAATATTTAATAAACAATGAATGAAACTACTAGCCTATTCTAACACGATTTTCCTTTTTCTGCTGTCAAACTCACCGGCTGTCCCTTTCTTGCCTGAGGATTCTCCTTCACTGCCCCTGTCCCTGAAGGAGCAACATTACCCCTGCATCCTCCCCCAGCTTCCATCAGCCGAGACTCCATTTCTGTCTCTCTGTGAGACTCGGCTGAGGCTGTCTCTCTGCCTGGAGATGCTGTCTCTTCTGTTATAAATAAACATTCCACTTTATTTTTTGACAAAAGCATATGAATAATCGGTTTTGCTATTACTTAGTATCAGTGCTATCGTTAGCAACATTATCCTAGCTAACGGCTAACGTGACGTTACCTCAGGCACTGGCACGGTTTCTTCCTCCTCATCTGCTCTCCTTCTCAATTTCTTAAAGTACTGAAATAGCGTTGTAGGCCTACTCATGATGACCTGTAAATAGTCGGCTGTTTTTTTGGGACCTTAAAAGTGTCTAGTTAAGAATTTTTCATGTTGCCAAGGTCAACTAATGGCCCATGGGGTTCATTTGGCGGCCATCTTGAATTGATGCATGCCAGTGGTGAAAGACGCCGCTTTTCATAACTCCTGAACCAGATGACATACAGTACAGGCCAAAAGTTTGGACACACCTTCTCATTCAATGTGTTTTTCTTTATTTTCATGACTATTTACATTGTAGATTCTCATGAAGGCATCAAAACTATGAATGAACACATGTGGAGTTATGTACTTAACAAAAAAAAGGTGAAATAACTGAAACATGTTTTATATTCTAGTTTCTTCAAAATAGCCACCCTTTGCTCTGATACTGCTTTGCACACTCTTGGCATTCTCTCGATGAGCTTCAAGAGGTAGTCACCTGAAATGGTTTTCCAACAGTCTCGAAGGAGTTCCCAGAGGTGTTTAGCACTTGCTGGCCCCTTTGCCTTCACTCTGCGGTCCAGCTCTCCCAAACCATCTCGATTGGGTTCAGGTCCAGTGACTGTGGAGGCCAGGTCATCTGCCGCATCTCTCCTTCTTGGTCAAATAGCCCTTATACAGCCTGGAGGTGTGTTTGGGGTCATTGTCTTGTTGAAAAATAAATGATCGTCCAACTAAACGCAAACCGATGGGATGGCATGTCGCTGCAGGATGCTGTGGTAGCCATGCTGGTTCAGTGTGCCTTCAATTTTGAATAAATCCCCAACAGTGTCACCAGCAAAACACCCCACACATCACACCTCCTCCTCCATGCTTCACAGTGGAACCAAGCATGTGGAATCCATCCGTTCACCTTTTCTGCGTCTCACAAAGACACGGCGGTTGGAACCAAAGATCTCAAATTTGGACTCATCAGACCAAAGCACAGATTTCCACTGGTCTAATGTCCATTCCTTGTGTTTCTTGGCCCAAACAAATCTCTTCTGCTTGTTGCCTCTCCTTAACGGTGGTTTCCTAGCAGCTATTTGACCATGAAGGCCTGATTCGCGCAGTCTCCTCTTAACAGTTGTTCTAGAGATGGGTCTGCTGCTAGAACTCTGTGAGACATTCATCTGGTCTCTGATCTGAGCTACTGTTAACTTGCGATTTCTGAGGCTGGTGACTCAGATGAACTTATCCTCAGAAGCAGAGGTGACTCTTGGTCTTCCTTTCCTGGGTCGGTCCTCATATGTGCCAGTTTCGTTGTAGTGCTTGATGGTTTTTGCGACTCCACTTGGGGACACATTTAAAGTTTTTGCAATTTTCCAGACTGACTGACCTTCATTTCTTAAAGTAATGATGGCCACTCGTTTTTCTTTTAGTTAGCTGATTGGTTCTTGCCATAATATGAATTTTAACAGTTGTCCAATAGGGCTGTCAGCTGTGTATTAACCTGACTTCTGCACAACACAACTGATGGTCCCAACCCCATTAATAAAGCAAGGAATTCCACTAATTAACCCTGATAAGGCACACTGTGAAGTGAAAACCAACCTCTGGAATTCACTCCCCAAATCCATCAGAGACTGTACAGACCCCCACACCTTCAAATCTCTCCTAAAAACCCACATTTTAAATTGGCTTTTAATCTGTAAACTAAATATGTCTAATTTTCTGTTCTATCCTATCCCATCATATTCTATCTCTCCCTGAACTTTTACATTGTTTCTGTATTCTAATTGTGTTATTATTCTATATTGTTTTGTATTTTAAACTATTATTTTTATGTAAGCGTCTTTCAGCACTTGTAAAAGTGCGTTATAAATAAAATTTATTATTATTATAAAAACAACAAACCATGATGAAAACGGGAAAGAAGAAACGTGATCAGACTTCTGACATGTCTGAACCCCCTCTCAAAAGCCCTATTCCCACTTGTGTATTACACACCCCAAGTGCATCTGATGACCGCTTTACTTTTTCAATTCTATAAAAGGTGATCCCAACGAGCAGTTGTCTCATTTACTTGATATCCGTGAAAGAAGACTAGCTGAGCCAGTTGACTCGCCTTATCGTATGAAGGCTGTTTGTGATCTGCTGCCGGAAACACTAGATGGTGTCGACTTGGAGACAATTGGATACCACAGGAACTGCTACCTGAACTTCACATCAAAGCTGTATTGATTGAAAGGCTCAGTACTACTGCAGACCAGCCCTCTGCAACACAGAAGTATTCTCCTCGAAAGTTGAAAGCTGCACAAGCAGCAGCATACTCTCTCTTTCCTAAAGAATGCATTTTCTGTGACAAGTTTGAACTAAAAGTGCACGGGAAAACCAAGAGGACCATCAAGTTTCTATCATGAAGAACAAGTAGCCAGCTTGGAAGCGTATCGAGCCCATGGCTGAAGCTCTTGGAAAAAATCAGTCTGCTTCGCAAAGTCAAGGATGCAGATCTCTTTGCAAGAGAGGCTTGATACCATGAGACCTGTCGTAACAACTTCAACCTCCAGTACTTCCACCATACCCGCAAGATGGAGAAGGAAGACACAGGTCAGGCTAAGAAGACTGCAGCACACAGTGCAGCTACAGTGCAGTGAGAGAGTATGTCAAGGAGCAAATTGTAGACGGGAATCAGGTCCTACAGCTCGGCTTGCTGCGTCACCTATATGTCCTTGAGCTTGAGAAGCAGAGTGCACCAAACCCTGAATATCGAGGTGAGAAACTTATGAGCCGTCTTGGGAAATGTTTGGCCTTTTCCAAGGTTTCACTATAAAACTAACGATTCTTTTCATTTTACTTGGTCTACAGTTCTCGTATCACTTTGGAGGATGCCATGGCATATGCTTATCAGCTTGGAACAGCTGATCAAATGAAGGATGCAGCCCTCTCCTTGCATAACATCATCAAGAAGGCCTTCCTGGAGTCCAGTGTGCTGCCCTGGCCACCTACTGCGATGAACTACACCAGCGAGCAGATAAGACATTGCCTGAGGAACTTGACAGGTTCCTCACCCTTGTCTTTTCTGGTGCTAGTGATTCTAAGTGTGAGAGAGACCACCAACTCGTGCTTTCTATAGGACAGGACCTCTGCAGAGCAGTGACAAATGGCGAGTGGAAACTCCCCAAGCACATACTTCTATGTGCCACAGTCTGTCACTTGCACCGCAGCAAGCAGCTGACCACCATTCTGCAGAGACTGGGTCACTGCGAGTCGTATGATTTTGGGTTGAAGCTGGAGACCGCCATGGCCAAGGCCATTGATGAAGTGTCAACCTTTCTCACACCCTCCATCATCACAGGGGATGGGAATGAGGTGTTTCACAATGAGTTGGACAACGTCAACAAAATCACAACAAATGTCCATGGCTCAAACATAGTCAACATTGCTGGCGGCATCATGGTCCAGGAGACAAAGCCTGGTGCCACAAGCAGTCAGGAGCAAACACTTCTAGATATGACAGGACCATGGATCGTCATCTGAAGCTGGAGACACCAGAGACCCTCTCTCTGCTAAACATTGGCATCAGAGTTGGCCCCAAGTTCCCTGCAAATGCATCCTTCATCCCTCCTGCTGAGAATGACCAGATGTTCAAGGCCTATCTCCAAGTGTACTACGTCTGGATTCTGAGCAGGTATGGGTGTTCCTTATCATAACTATGCATATATTTGACTTTTTGGTCTTTAGGTGTAATTAGTTTAAAGCATTATTTTAATTGTGGTGAAATAATGGTTCCAGGGTGATCTCAAGTAACGGCAAGCAGAAGATGCCAGGTCAGGGCGGCTTTATCTCATGCACTGGTGTTACTCCTCAAAAAAAGTCTACCATCAACTATTACATGCTATCAACCAGCCCATCACAAATATGAAGTGGTACAGGAGCTCCTGAGGCATTCTGAGGAAGCTACAGCTGAGGTCAGTCGGAACTACACCATCAACACCTTCGATCTGGGTGTGTGCATGAAGGCCCTGCCACTTGTCTGGAAGTTCCCGGAAAAGTACAAGCACCACTTAGTCCTCCTAGGGCCATTCCACACCACCATGAACTACCTTGGCAGGATCACTAACCATAAGTGCCGTGGTTCAGGCTACGCTGAGATCCTCCTTGAGGTCCAGCTGGTCACAAGTGGCTGCCTAAAGAGTGTGCTAAGTGGAAAGGCATACTCCAAGGTCCTCTTCTGTCTCAAGACCGTCTGCGAAGCACTGGAGCGGCTGCTGCTGGAGCGCTTCTTCGAGGAGGATGTCCAGCTCACACCCGAGGCTCTGCTCAACCTCATCAAGTCGTGTGACTGACAGAACCTCAGCCTTGCTCTTCAAGATGAGTCCGCCCTCAATATCATCAGGCATTGTCTGGAGTACAAAGACAAGGTCCGCAAGGGTCATCTTGACAAGACAGCGATGTTCTGGCAGTCTGTCAGGGACCACAGGCGGCTAGTTTTCATGCTCTTCTTCTCTGTGAAGACCAACAACCTGGCACTTTTCCATAAGTGCAATGGGGATATGGCAGACTTGTTTTTCACATTTGATGGTCAGAACTACGCCAGGTAATTATAGGCCTGCAACAAGACGGTTCAGCTCAAATCCTCAGAGGGAAAGGTAAAGCAATTTGTATGTTGTATGCTTTGATATATTAATTTGCATAATATCCTTGCATTGGTTGTACTATATGTCATTGTACTATATGTCATTGTATTCCAGCTCATACAGTACCGGAGCAGAGCAACCTGGCCTTCCAGCTGCTCGTCAAGTCACAGGTTCAGGCAGAGCGGCTTGATCTTGATGAGCTGATGTGCTACTCCCTCTCACCTGTGCCTCACTCCCTCGGCACTCCTGATGGGTTCTTTGCCAAGACCAACAAAGCCACCATGATGCACTTCCTCTTGAATGATAGGACAGATGAAGTAACCTCCCCCAAGGATGCCATCTTCATCCAAGATGGGAACGCCCTCTTTGATTCCCTCACAAACCTGCCTCCTACATTTGGAGCAATCTGCCTGCATGTCCTGGACCAAATGGTGGCCAAGAAGCACTTCATCTTCTCACTGACTCCTGCCAGCCTGACTCCATCAAGGCACAAGAGAGGCTGAGGCGCGGCTTCTCTGAGAAATTCATAGTGAATGGTACGGCCACTAGGAAACCCAGGACTTTAAGCTCTTTCTGGACAATGAGGAGAACAAGCGGCAGCTCTGCACTTGATGCTCAAGGTCTGGGGGAGTGAGGAAGCAGCATCCTGGCTAGCGAAGTGCGAGACAGCTGTTCTCATCGTGGAGGGAACAGCTTATCAGCTAACGTCATTAGATGGAGAAGTAAGTTAATCGATCCATACCTATGAAACTTCAATGAGGTCTTGTGTTAGCAGATTGTTTGCCAAGAATATAAGCTACCATACATTTGAGGTGTTTTGTGCTATTTCAGGTTGAGGTAGTTGAGATCCATGCCATCCAGTCAGACCAGGAAGAGACAGACAGCTGGGTTGTGCTCTATCTGCATCATACTGTCAAGCTGGGCTTCAAGTCGGCAGTAGTGAGGACCCCGGACACCGACATCTTCTTCATCCCCCCGCATCACGCTGACACCATCAACCTTGTCATCTACCTTGACATTGGCACAGGCAGGCACCGGCAGGTGGTCAATGTCACAGAGTTGGCCACCTCACTTGGGCAGCTGTACTGCAGCACCCTGCTCAGCTATTATGTATTCAGTGGTGAGGACTGCACCAGCACCTTCAAAGGCAAGGGCAAGGTGGCACTGCTCAAAAAGCTCCAGAAGAATCCCAAATTCCAGAAGGCTTTCAAGTTGGTGAATAAATTTTTAGATAATTAGGCATGTTATGTATATTGAATAAAATGCAAGATTTAGAAAGAAGAAGAAAGAGGGAGGATTTTGGAGCCTGTCTGGTCTTGTGGACCAATCCTGCCCCCATCTCTCATTGACCTGTTGGCTGCTGGTGTCATCAGTGATGATGATGAGGGGGAAGAGGATGAGGTGGAGATTGATGATGAGACTGACGACGATGATTATCAGTGAAACAGGGTTTTGATTACTTTTGCCTTCAATTAGATAGTATTATCAGATTTCAGTCTATGTCAGTTAGAGTGATTGCCATCCATTTGATGACCTGGCATTAAATTAGAGAAACTATTGCGTAACAAAAAAAGTAAAAGTTATATTGTAATTAGCCTAAAATGTGTTCTTTTCCTGTTTTTCACCAGTAAAGATGGGTTGTACCATGTCACTGACCTTTCCATTTGATTCCTGGTGTCAAAATTATATGAAAAAGTGGGTTAATTTTTCTTTGTATGTCATCTGGTTCAGGAGTCATGAAAAGCAGCGTCTTTCGCCACTGGCATGGACACCAATTCAAGATGGCCGCCAAATGAACCCCATGGGCCATTATTTGACCTTGGCAACATGAAAAATTCTTAACTACACACCATTAGGGTCCCAAAAAACAGGTTACAAAAAAATGCCATGCGGGTGCATGGGAACCTATTTCTCCTGCCCGACTAAAATCAAGAGTAAGTTACTAACACATTAGCTAAGACAGTCGCATTTTGTTAACCAAGCTAGCCTAGATAATGTTAGTTAATGCAAGTTGTCACTGTCGCTGTTGGTAATCTAGTCTAGCAAGCCTGTAAAATTACTGTTTACAGAGGCTAAATTATGCTTGGACTACGTTGTATATCGTAGTAAAGTCAATGAATCATAATAAATTCCTTGAGTAAAGTTACTTACCTCAAATGACTCAAATGAAAACTCATACAAAAACTTAGAAATGCGACCAGCTTGCAAATTCCAGTGTGAGAGCAGTGACTGAGTGCACGTGTGACGTCACCTGTAAGCACAGGACCCTGGAGAAGCCCCTGCAGTCAGAGGTACGGATCTGACCATAGACATCGACCACTACTGCCTATTGGCCCTGACAAGCCGTGCGGCCGCCATCTTGGACCGGTCACCCCTCCACTCAGTGTAATCTGTTTGGCAGGCGCAATGAAGTGTCAGCGCATTTAATCAATCATAACTCGCTGAATACTAAACTGATTTTCATGCGTTTTTTTTTTCTTTTTTGCTGCAAACGTCATACATATAGCTATGATACAGGACACATGGTTCGGTGTATTTTAATATTCATAGTGGGCTTAACAGCAATAGAATATTCGGATAGGCTATATGATATATGTGATGTATGATAGGTATTCTGCAAAACACACACTATATATATATGTATATACACACACTATGATAGAGAAGCAGAAGCAGATAGTGGCAGTAAAGTACTACTCAGCTATTTTAATAAGTTGAAAAATGAAGAAACAATATGTGATTAGGCTATATATAAATATATACACATATATAAACAATATATGAATACTTGATATATCTATATATAACATAATGCAATAGATGAAGCTATATATCAGAGAAAATGAAAAAATAAAATCATATATAGAGTATCAATACAATTCATATATATATATATATATATATATATATGTGTGTGTGTGTGTGTGTGTGTGTGTGTGTGTGTGTGTGTAGAGTATCAATATAATTCATATAGGTAGATAGATATAGTGAGAGAGCTCTTCATTGATGAGGTTCTTTTCCTCAAATCTCCCAAAAGACTCTTCACTGTGGTCTTTGCCCTCTTTTCTCTGGCCATGACGTTGTTTTTCTCTCGTTCCAGACTTTCCACTCTTGCTAGGGCTTCATTGAGTCTGGTCTTAAGAGAGGTAGGAGAAGTAGGCAAGGCATAGCCATGATCCCAGTAGAAAGAGGGATTAACATGGTTTGAGTAACGTTTCACCAGAGACATCGGATAAAGGAGATACCCCACCGTAGGCTTATCCAATGTTAAGAAAACGGTTACTCTTCCTGTCTCCTAAGTGGGCGTGGTTAGCTCTCCCTCCAATCAGAGCCTCTTCTCCCTCCCCCCCCCCCCCACTCCCACCACCTGGTGCTGAACAGAGGATCTGTGGATGTCTGTGTAAAGCCTCTTTCAAACAGAGCGCGATTTTCGTGGTGCCCACCATGGGGTAGGGCACAAGACAAGCGGAGAGCAAGACAGGATTTGGGGGAGTGCAGGCTCATTCAGGAGCTACAGCTCCATGGTGACCGCTTCCCGGCCCACTTCAGGCTCGTCTCTGCTATTGGACGCGCCGAGGTGTCGTCACAGTGCGTTGTGGTGAAATTTAAAAAATTTCAATTCGAGCACAGGCTGGCAGTGCGCGGACGCCACGGCAGAGCGGTGCGCTCTTGCACCGCGGTAGCACATACACAATGAATGGGTTCATCGGCGGAGGTCTGCGCTTTGCGCAATCTGTGTGAAAAGGGCTTAAATGGGAATGAAAATTCATTCTTCCTATTATTGTAGCCGATTGCTGCACAAAGCTTGGGCATTAGCAGTAAATAAGTGTTTTTGTAAGCTAACTGTGATTTTGCTGCCTGTTTATCAATATCACGAGATCTCGCGAGAACTTGTTTTCTGAGACGGACAGGGATCAAAGTTAACTTTCTCTTGATCTGTGCGGATGAAAAATGCAGCTTTGGTGTCAGAATGTTGGTAAGATGTGTGCCTTGGGAAAATGAACCCAATATTTACTTTAGTGACTTTAGCGCGAAAGAATTGACCATAAATTGTGATCACGTTCACTTTCCTCATTGACAACAATACATTCAGAGCTGCTGCAAGTCTCCTACGGGGGCATGGCGCTGACGTCACAGAATCAAGAAGTGAGCTGAGTGGGGTATCTCGCTTTATCCAATATTTCACTTCACACACATCACTTTGACACCACTAGTGTATGGCCCACATTCTTTCTTATAGTCATCACCTGTCAAAGCCACTGCCAGCACCATGTGTGTGTGTGTGTGTGTGTGTGTGTGTGTGTGTGTGCGTGTGTGTGTGTGTGTGTGAGTGAGATTTTAATATGCCCAGGACCATTATGATATGATGTTTAAAGCAATAAGCGATAAGCGAAATTCGTCATTTCTAGATTGAAGGAATTAAAAAATTGCTATGTGAAGAAATAGAGGTGTAATTTCATCTGGAGTATAGCATGACCTCACACACCCTCTCTCTGTGTTGATCTCCAGCCCCTTGTTTACAAACCGGTATTAATGTGAAAACTTTTTGAAAAAATACAGGGTTGTCTGTGTTGGGGGCGTATATGTTCACTAGAGTAAGGGAGATATTGTGAATTTCTCCAATCCACTCTTTATCTGAAAATGTTTTTTTTTCTGCATGAAGGGTACACCTTTTCAAAATAAAATTGCTGCACCCATGCTTTGGAAGAGAAACTAGTAATAAATTTCTCCTATCCACTTTGTCCTGAGCCTGCCATTTGAGTTATTATTCAAATGTGTCCTGCAAAAACATAATGTCTGAGGCCAGTGTTTTAAGATGGGACAAAACCTTCCCTCTTTTGACTGGTTTATTTACTCCTCGCACATTCTAGCTGGAAAATGTGAGATTTTTTATCCCTCTGTTATTGTCATTTATAGTCATCAGCAATTTTAGAACAGTTTTGTACAGTTAGCATCTTAGCTGTCATGTAAAATCTTTTTGTAAGGTCTTCGTGTCCCTCCCACCCCGCCACAGTACGCCCTTCGTTAGCTACTGCATCTACTACCTCCTTTTACGACCCAAATCTCCCTCCCCAGGTCAACCACAACCACATGTTAACAAGAACAAACAGAATACTAAGAAGTAGTGTCTTTAACCAAAGAAAAAACCTTATCGACAATCTTAAGAGCTTTAATGAACTGGGAACACTTGAAGGAACATCAAAGTGTTTACAGCAACGAAGTCAAATATTATCAGGAAACTCAATATTAACATTATGTATTGTTTAAAGTGTATCTAGAGATCTGAGTCCGAAAACAAATAAATACGATACGAGAGTGACGGAGGGAAAATTTGTTAAAGTTTTCTCCTCTGAGGCTCTGTACTAATCATATAAGCATTTAAATTATTTCAAAAACAAAAATTCAACTTCTTAAATATTAAGCATGGCCGTAACCTGAGTCTCTGTATTATGGACTGTTACTTGGAGACAGCAAGGCACTTGAAGACATCATAAGCATCTTTCACTACTTTCTAAACACTCCACGGACAGAACTGTTAGTCAATAATGAAACCAATCCCGGTTGTGGCCCTAGTATAGTAAACTTGGCTTTAAAATGTTAACTAAAATATGCTGGGTCTGTCCTTTTATCAGATTGCAAACAATAAATAAAAAAATAGAAAATGAAAAGTCATATCACAGTATTCAGCGTTTTTAACCTTTATTACCTTAGTTGAAACGGGTGGGAATAGGTTACACTAGGTAACATTTAACAACATGTAACGTTAGCCAAGTCATAATACTAATCATAAAATTAGCAAAGGGACAACTTTACATACTGGAAGAGAAATGTTCATCAGATATTTAAAGTACAGTCATCCAAATTTATAAAGGATGTAGCACCCCACAGATTATATGTTCTGCAAATTTCACATTCTTACCATCATAAAGTGAGGCACAGGTTGCATGTGTATGTGCGTCTTGACAGGTGACAGTCAGTGTTGTGCTAGCGGTAGCCACCAAGGCTAATTAGCCGGCGATAATGCACAGTTCATTCCTGAGATCTGTGATTTAACAGTCCTAACTCGATGTTGACGGCCCTGGAGCAGAGAGTCCTTTGGCGTATTCCTCAGCCTTTTTGGGTCTGTGAAGGAAGTCTGTGTGCGGGTATGCGTAATCAGGAGTCTTGCGGGACAAAGTAGGCCATACCTGACGCCGGGCTTGTCTCCCAGCAGCTCCCTGGCGCGGCTGAATAATGCCCTCCAGAAAGATTGGAACCCTCTTGCCATTGTGGTAGAGTTGTTTTGCCGCCTTGGCTTTCCGCAAAATGTCCTCCAGCACATGATAATAGTGAAGCCTCAGGACGAAGGGTCTGGGAGGTTCATCAGGGTCGGGTCTTCTCCAGAGGGTCCGGTGTGCTCCGTCAATAAGGGGCTTTTCATCCAGTGATAGCACATCTTGTAGCAGCCCGGCAATAGTCGTGCGGCCTGGATCTTTCTGCCCCCTCGGGGATTCTGGTGATCCTAATGTTGTGCCTCCTCGATCGGCCTTCTATGTCCTCACATTTTGCAGTTAGTTTCTCCACTTCAGAGTTCAGTCGCGTTACTTGGCCTTGGAGAGCAGTAACATCATCGGAGTGGAGTGAGGCTGACTTCTCCAGTTCTTTAATAGTTTCTCACGCGAGGCCGTGGTTCCTCAAGTGCTGAAATGGATGCCTGAATTTCTGCACACAGTTTGTATGCATGCGTTGTGGTGTCTGAAACTGCCGAGAGCCTATAGGGCCAGTTGGCTCTCAACTGTTTGTTCCACTGCCTCACTTATATTTGTACACTAATTGACTGTAAGATTGTAGGTTCAGCAGACAGGAACTCAAGGATACTCAAAGATACACTGGAGTCACGAAGAATCAGGTGCAACGTGAGTTTAATGTGCCACAACAGCAATAACACATCAATTCGTGAGTCAAACCCCGGGATCAGACTGAAGACTCACGACTGAACAATCTCTTTTAACCTCTTTTCCTTAAACCATCCCATCGCAGTCGATTTCTATTGGTAGATAACTTTTCCTTTTTTGTCCAATTCTGCCTTCGCCATGAGCTAATGGTAGCAACTAATCTGGCCTTTGTCCAAAGTTGACCTCAGGGCCTCTGGAAAGTACCAAACTTTCTTCCAATAGATTCGAACCGCTGATCACTCTATTTTTTAAAAGACATGAGCTCCGGGGATTTTTCTTTAATTTGATCCCCTGAGCTCACACATTATACAGATCTTACAGCTCTTTGAGTGTGTGTGTGTCTATTGTTACATTTTCAAGTCATGCATAATGTTTTATGTGTGTGAGCTCTAACTCATACAAATGTGCTGTGTTTTAATCAGGTGTGTGGTTACAACAACGATTCACTTTCATGGTTATATACTGTCACACAACTCAATCATTAAACTTAATCAGCTTATGCAAGATAAAATGTTTATCTGATCGTTACATGATTACATTCAACCTTAATCACTTTATGCATAGTAGAGACCTTTACTTGATTAGCCACAAAAATATTACACTACAGCGTCTATGGAAGCACATATGTCATCTTTAATCTGGGTGACTTCGTTTCGTAGACAGAAATAGCGGCCAATACTGCACGGTTCGGCGGGTCAGTCTCCTCACTCACATCATTGTGTGTAGCCGCATCACTCAAGTCCAAGGGCTGGCCGAGGCCCACTTCTTGCTGATCGTTTTTTCGAGATTTTATCTTTTTTGACATCGTTTTCTGTCAATCTTAGTGCTGCGCTTATGCGTGTCTTCTTGCATCATTCAGAAGATCTTTAGAACGGATTTACAAAAGTTTAGTGTTTTACTAAAAGATAAAGTTGTCAGAGCTATCACAAACATGTCTTACTCCTCCATCACGCAACAGCGCCCCCCTAAAACATATACTTTTTTAACAGAATAAACTGTTGCGACCAGCATCACAATCAGGACAGAGGAGAAATTTCATATTCTCATGGAGACACAAAAGAAGCATAAGGAGGAGCTCATCACACAGTAACAGTTTTAATGGGAAATGTCACCACAGCGTATGAGTGATGCTTTCAACACTTGCTTGAAACTCTGGGCAAACAATCTGTGTTTCTGAGGATCCATTTGCCGCAAACCTCAGCTGACGATTGACACATCATCATACAGAGGTACTGAAGGATCAGAGTTCATGACCCAAGTTATGACCCAAACAGCTGACCACCTGCATAATGATGTAAGGAAATTGCCTGAAAGTATGGATTCAATGTCCCAGGAAGTGGGGACAATGAAACAAACACTCAACATATCGGTACTTAAAACTGTCCCTGTCCAAGTGACCTCACAGGATGATCAGTTGGAGGAGGCTCAGAGGCAGTGCCTCCAGTCTACAGTAATGGCGGATAAGGCAGGTGTGTTACAGTCCCCTCAGGATTCTCCAGTTCTGCCAAAAGGCAGGGGTTGGTTGATGGGAAAGTGCCCTGTCAAGCTGCACTTTCGGTCTTTTGGGAAGATGGAGGATGAACCAGATCCTCTGTTGTATCTGGAGAAGTGTAATGATTTCCTTGCTTTTAATCCACTGACAGAGGAGGAGTTGATAGTGACCTTGAGGATTGTTCTGCATGGCATGGCGAGAGACTGGTGGGATGTTATTTGTTTAAGCACTTATACCTGGTCTGACTTTCAGGAAAAGTTCTGTGCTGCCTTTTTATCAGAGGACTATGAGGATTAAGTGGTAGAGAGAGTGAGAACACCAGTTCAACGCAATTTTGCCTATATGTACTGCTCCTTGTGCCAGATGTGGAAGCCTTATATTCAGGAAGCTGCAGTGCTGAAACTGATTTTCAGTAGAGATGTACCAATACCACTCCCCCCCCCCCCCCCAAATGAAAGTATTGTATGCTGATACAGCCAACAGAGCAGCCGCACACATATAGGCCTATGTCCTACAATACATACACATTGCAAATCCAATGTAAGGCCACTGTTATGCAACAGTACTTAATCGACACCAACATGACAGCTGATCAACATCCGCAATGTATCAAGACACCACTGTGCAGCATCACCATCAGATCATCTTCCCTAGGTCACTGCCCACTTTACAATGCACATACCACATGACGCAACATCAAAAAAAGCACATACTGCCCGACTGCTCTGCACCTTTAGAGGAAACTTCTAAATCACTTCATAAATAAAATCAATTTCTATAACAGACACAAACATGCTCCAAAAACGGTTCTAAATTTACTTCACAAAGAGAGAGAGAGAGGGGGGGGAAGAGATATTAGCCCAACAGCAGCGCCAATCTGGTCCAGAGAAAGTAAAAAAAAACTAGCACCCATCCTATAATCCTTCATGATGATTCGCTCTATGACGTCCTCGTGCAGTTGTCCCTGCTGCTTGAGATCAACCAGTAGCTCCTTCTCTATGGAGAGAGATGCCAGTGCAGAGAGTCGCGTTTGTCCCGTTGTAGTCCGTGCATATGTTTTGATGCTTTTGAGAGCGGAAAAAGAGCGCTCAATGGAGGCCGTGGACACTGGTATTGTTACGATCAAGCATGTGAGGGCATATAGTTGTGACATACTGACTGCAAGCCCCGTGGTCATCAGAAAAGTCAGCAGATCAGTTGGGCTCTTCCCCTGGAAGTTTGTCATGCAGTACATCACTTTGAGCTCAGCACTGAGAATGGGGAGGTCAAACTGAGCTCCATAGCTCTCCTCGAGGCACTTCAGCTCTGCTTCTGGGAATGTCTGCTTATATTGTGGAAACTTCTGTGCATCCAGCAGTCCAACAAAAAGCAGTCGTTTGTGATCTGCAAACCGATTATTGATTTGCGTGAGGGTGCTGTCAATTACAGCTGCGTGTAGCTCTCTGCAATGTGCGCGTGGATCGGGTTTTCCTCTAGCTGTGATTGGCTGCCCCACTGTTGCCTCAAAGATGCCATCAAATTTTCCCCGCTCACCTTCAAGGCTCTGACAAAACTCTGCAATCCTTGCCAGACAGAACTGCACATCCAGGATCTTACTTTGAAGGATCCCAAAGAGAACATCCGCAAAGTCAAAAATGTGAACAAAAGCAAAAAGGAAAAAGCAAAAGTCAAATGACTTCAGCTGTGATAAGTGTCCTGATGCGCAATGCAGTGTTTCATGATCAAAAACCTCAGCATGGTCCAGTATGTGCTGGAACAGCTTGACCAGCTCTGCTCTTTTCTCATTCACCGTGCACACCAACCTTGAGTTGAAGTTCCACCTGACATTAGAGACCCGCGGGAGCCTTCTGGTGCAAAAATCATCCAGCAATTTCGTCCGTTTGGGAGAGTGTTTAAAAAATGCTGACAATCCCCCCAGATTTGCAAAAAAGATCTTGCAGTCCTTGACTTTTGAAGCTCCCTGGGACATCACAAGATTTAATGTGTGTGCGTAGCAATGCACAAAGAGAGCCTGTGGGATGGTTTCTTTAACGAGCGCCTGCACTCCGTTGAGCCCTGATGCCATTACCGTGGCCCCATCATAGCACTTAGCTACTAACTTTGTTTTGCAATCATAGCTTTCCAAAACTTTAATGATCAAAGCAGCTAGATCATTGGCTCATTTTTTATCCGTAACGTCTTCAAACTTTAAAAATCTCTCTTTCGCACCCTTGTCCTCTGTAACGTACCTCAGGACATATGACAGCTGAGCCGAGTTGCTGAGGTCCAATGTTTCATCAACCATAATGGCCACAAATCTGGCCTGGCTGATCTCTTTCTTGATGGCATCATCTAACACCTCGGCAACGGCATTTATGAGGTCGTTTTGAATCCTTCCTGACATCCCCGTAAAAACTGTGGCTGTTGCAAGGTGCTGTCGTAGGTCAGCGTCATAATTTGACAGCAAAGTTAGTAATTCCATGTAATTACCTTGATTAAGA
The DNA here is from genome assembly GCA_026686955.1 of Epinephelus cyanopodus. Taxonomy (NCBI): domain Eukaryota; kingdom Metazoa; phylum Chordata; class Actinopteri; order Perciformes; family Serranidae; genus Epinephelus; species Epinephelus cyanopodus. The sequence goes on from CM048927.1 coordinate 1,480,584, forward strand.
GACTTGCTTCTCTCGTCGTGCCCTCTGAAGGATAGTTCTTGCTGCCCCAAGAACATAACGCAGTCGATCAGGCGTTTCAATATGTCGCGATTTTTTTTCAATCTCTCATTGTGCAGGCTTGTTTCCCGTCTCCTCTGCTCGTCAAGCTGTAAATCAACCCTGGCCTCACCAAACGTTTTCAAATGTACCACATTCATGATGTGATGCTCCGAGACCTGATGTTTGACAGCTGCCCTGGTGAAGCTGTTAAGGCTGCTAAAACCACTGGTATTCCATGTACCTGGGCTTGTACTGAAGAGCAGACATGGCCAGCAGAACAGCTCATTGTGCTCCGAGCTAGCTGTCAACCACTCATATTGCTGGTAGTTTCCCGCAGTAAAATGCCGCACAAAGCCTTTGTTGCATTTAGTGAGTGCGTCCATTTTAGGCGTTGGTCTTCCTCTATCAATTATTAGGGGCCTCGAACGAAGGACGAGGTCCCTATTGTTCTTGTAGCGTTTATTATTATTATTATTATTATTATTATTATTATTATTATTAGGGGCCTCGAACGAAGGACGAGGTCCCCTCTTGTTCTTGTAGCGTTTATTATTATTATTATTATTATTATTATTATTATTAGGGGCCTCGAACGAAGGACGAGGACCCTATTGTTTTTGTAGCGTTTCTTATTATTAGGGGCCTCGAACGAAGGACGAGGTCCCTATTGTTCTTGTAGCGTTTATTATTATTAGGGGCCTCGAACGAAGGACGAGGTCCCTATTGTTCTTGTAGCGTTTATTATTAGGGGCCTCGAACGAAGGACGAGGTCCCCTCTTGTTCTTGTAGCGTTTATTATTATTAGGGGCCTCGAACGAAGGACGAGGTCCCCTCTTGTTCTTGTAGCGTTTATTATTATTATTATTAGGGGCCTCGAACGAAGGACGAGGTCCCCTCTTGTTCTTGTAGCGTTTATTATTATTATTATTATTATTATTATTATTAGGGGCCTCGAACGAAGGACGAGGACCCTATTGTTTTTGTAGCGTTTCTTATTATTAGGGGCCTCGAACGAAGGACGAGGTCCCTATTGTTCTTGTAGCGTTTATTATTAGGGGCCTCGAACGAAGGACGAGGTCCCCTCTTGTTCTTGTAGCGTTTATTATTATTATTAGGGGCCTCGAACGAAGGACGAGGTCCCTATTGTTCTTGTAGCGTTTATTATTAGGGGCCTCGAACGAAGGACGAGGTCCCCTCTTGTTCTTGTAGCGTTTATTATTATTATTATTATTATTATTATTATTATTATTATTATTATTTCTTTCTTCCGCCGCGACTTTAAACTGGATTTTGACCCCCTAAACATGCTTCAAAACTCACCAAAATTGGTACGTATGTCAGGACTGGTGAAAAATTTTATCTAATGAAGAAATAAATTCAAAAAGTGCAAAAATGGCTCTGTAGCGCCACCTAGAATGACTGAATCAGACTGAATCACTAAAATGGCCGCTGCTGCCAGTAGGAATGTCGTAGGAAGACCAAACCAAAACAGCCGTGTTCGTTCATCAAGACCTACAAATCACGTGCTCGCACCAATGACCTAAATCCAACAGGAAGTGAGGTATTTCCCTTTCAAAGTAAAATTTTCCTCAAAAACAAGAAAATCCTTAAAAATCGAACTACTCCTAAACCGTTTATTGTATCGGCCTCAAATTCGCACACATTATCGATCAATTGGTCCTTGTCAATTATTCTGCGTCAATTATAATTCATTTGAAGGTTTGGATTTACTGGCCTCTTTTGTGTGATGTGCTCCCTTTACCTCCTGACGACTTGTTGTGCCACCTAGGCACACAAAAATGCCCGGTGCGACGGGTAGGAACCACTTAGAAAGACCAAACCAAAACTGTCGCGTTCGTCTCAGAAAGACCTACAAATGTCGCGCTGCAACCCCTGACCTAACTCCAACAGGAAGCGCACTGTTGTTGTTTGAATGTAAGATGGCGTTTTTTGACAAATTCTGTCGCTCAAAGATTTTTTGCTCCTACACACGTTTATCAGATCTCCTTCAAAGTTTCACAAATTACAGATCTACCCCTGGTGAACATTACTTGCGAAGGATTTTGTCCTAACTTGAACGGTTTGGATCTCCCAAGCGTTTGCAGGTGCAGAGCACAACTCCTCATGATGATCTCTGAGAGAAAAATGAGTGACAACACATCCTAAACTTGTGACTAAGGCACATTTTTTAATTCCATAAACATACAAGCTTGATATCACTGCGTTCAGGACAAAATTATCTATCTGGTGATGCTTTCAGATTGAAAATGTGACTCACAGTTTGGCATCTAAAAGGACTAGTTTGTGAGATTTTCAGCCCATTCTGCTGTCTGCCTGCAGCCACATGCAGTCCCTAATTAGCATAACAAAAGCTGAAGTGTGAGTGTGTGTGTGTGTGTGTGTGTGTGTGTGTGTGTGTGTGTGATTCCTAATTTCCTAAAAAAAATGCCTGATAGAAAAAAAATTGTAAATACACATTCCTGGTGTAACTTTTTTGCCTCATTAACAATTGGAATCAAATGTGTAGCTACATCTGTGCTGCAGATCATGTAAACAGGAATCAATCACCAAGAGCACACAACACGTGTGTTCATCTTAAACGTATATTTATCACAAAACTCTCCATGTAAAACACCATTTAGTCACTATTTATGGAAAATACAGTCTTGCAATGCCTATATGCTATGAAACTTTGTTATGTTTCCTTAGGAAATCAACATTATTAGGGAAAATACAGTTCCATTATTGACAATGCTATATCTCAAGACACATGTTCCACAGCCAGTTCATATTAAGCCTTGATCATAAATGTTATAACTTTGTTGTATACTTCAATATCTCAAAATTAATCAATTTCCTAAAATGTAACTCCACTGTAAACTTTTTCTAAAATTCTTCTTTAATTTTAGGACTTTCAGTAGTGTCATTGTAAGCTGTCAAATGCCTCCAGCTGATTCTGTTATCATTAGTTATAGTCAACTCATCTTGAGTACATGGTCATTAATTAGCATAAAATGGCTTCACAGATACGTGTGTGTGTGTGATTTCTAATTTTCAAATACAGACACACCAAAACACACACTCCAATCCCTGTCCCCTTTCTCTCTCTCTCTCTCTCTCTCTCTCTCTCTCTCTCTCTCTCTCTGTCTCTCGTGTCCTGTTAGTGCATTTCACTAACTCGGCTGACTGCATGTCAGAAACTCAACCTCTTCTCCACAGTCTTTGTGCTCTACTACCTCACAGGTTAACTTCTACCACAGCACTGCTTGGATAGTGTGACATGTGAGGTCGTGCTATAGCTGTGGTGTGAAATGCCACCTGCTGATTTAGTTATCATTAGTCATTAGTCAACTCATCTTGAGTGCCTGGGCTGTCACCTAACTACGTGATTCTTAATTAGCATAACAATAGCTCCACTCTGACAGATACATGTGAGTGTGTATGTGTGTGTGTGTTTGTCTGTCTGTGTATGTGTGTCTGAGTGTGTCATACTTATACTCTCATTATACACATTTGATTATTGTCACGTATGTAAACCATTAGATATTAATATATACTTTCAACAAATTGTACCACAATAACCAGAATTGAAATTATAATATTATTACTTCTATGAATGTTGTTGTAAGCTACTGTCATGACCATCTGTCCTACATCTCTCCCTGTCTCCCCTTCTGTGTCATTGGGTCTGAAGGACAGAGGGATGTTGTATGCTGTAAAGCCCTGTGAGGCAAATTGTGCTTTGTGATATTGATTGCTTGATTGATTGATTGACTGACTGACTGATTGATGTCCTCATCAGTAGTTTGGTTTTCAGAAGCCATCAAAGTTCTATTCCCATGTCATGGGTTCATTGTAAAAAAAAAATGACCTTGCGTTCTATTGACATGACAGAACGCGACGCTCGCTTTCGACGTACGCCGGACCCCGAAATGGCGTGGGTCGAGGCCCCGTTCAACGCTGCTCGCAGCTTTAATTAGGGACCTCGACAGAGGACCCTATTGTTCCTGTAGCGTTTATTATTATTATTATTATTTCTTTCTTCCGCCGCCACTTTAAAGTGGATTTTGACCCCCTTAACATGCTTCAAAACTCACCAAAATTGGTACGTATGTCAGGACTGGTGAAAAATTTTATCTAATCAAGAAATAAAATTAAAAAGTGCAAAAATGGCTCTGTAGCGCCACCTAGAATGACTGAATCACTAAAATGGCCGCTGCTGCCAGTAGGAATGTCGTAGGAAGACCAAACCAAAACAGCCGTGTTCGTTTCATCAAGACCTACAAATCACGTGCTCGCACCCATGACCTAAATCCAACAGTGAGGTATTTCCCTTTCAAAGTAAAATTTTCCTCAAAAACAAGAAATTCCTTTAAAAATCATCTTCTCCTAAACCGTTCATCGTATCGACCTCAAACTCGCACACATTATCGATCAATTGGTCCTTGTCAATTATTGTGCTTGAATTATCGGCCATTTGAAGGGTTTGGATTTACTGGCCTCTTCCGTGTGATGTGCTCCCTTTACCTCCTGACGACTTGTTGTGCCACCTAGGCACACAAAAATGCCCGGTGCGACGGGTAGGAACCACTTAGAAAGACCAAACCAAAACTGTCGCGTTCGTCTCATAAAGACCTACAAATGTCGCGCTGCAACCCCTGACCTAACTCCAACAGGAAGCGCACTGTTGTTGTTTGAATGTAAGATGGCGTTTTTGACAAATTCTGTCGCTCAAAGATTTTTTGCTCCTACACCATTTATTAGAACTGCTTCAAACGTTCACAAATTACAGATCTACCCCTGGTGAACATTACTTGTGAAGGATTTTGTCCTAACTTGAACGGTTTGGATCTCCCAAGCGTTTGCAGGTGCAGAGCACAACTCCTCATGATGATCTCTGTAAGAAAAAATGAGTGACAACACATCCTAAACTTGTGACTATGGCACATTTTTTTATTCCATAAACATACAAGCTTGATATCACTGCGTTCAGAACAAAATTATCTATCTGGTGATGCTTTCAGATTGAAAATGTGACTCACGGTTTGGCATCTAAAAGGACTAGTTCGTGAGATTTTCAGCCCATTCTGCTGTCTGCCTGCAGCCACATGCAGTCCTTAATTAGCATAACAAAAGCTGAAGTGTGAGAGTGTGTGTGTGTGTGTCTGTGTGTGTGTCATTCCTAATTTTCCTAAATAAATGCCTGATAGTAAAAAATTTGTACATACAACATTCCCTTGTGTTACTTTTTTGCCTCATTAACAATTGGAATCAAATGTGTAGCTACATCTGTGCTGCAGATCATACTGTCTTTGTGTAAACAGGAATCAATCACCAAGAGCACAACACGTGTGTTCATCTTAAAGGTATATTTTATAACAAAATCCTACATGTAAAACATCATTTACTCACTATTTATGGAAATACAGTGTTGCAATGCCTATATGCTATGAAACTTTCTTATGTTTCCTTATGAAATCAACATTATTAGGGAAAATACAGTTCCATTATTGACAATGCTATGTCTCAATACACATGTTCCACAGCCAATTCATATTAAGCCTTGATCATGAATGTTTATAACTTTGTTGTGTATATTTGAATATCTCAATATCTCAAAATTAATCAATTTCCTAAAATGTAACTCCACTGTAAACTTTTTCTACAATTCTTCTATAATATTAATACTTTCAATAGTGTCATTGTAAGTTGTCAAATGTCTCCTGCTGATTTAGTTATCATTAGTTATAGTCAACTCATCTTGAGTGCCTGGCTGTCACCTAACTACGTGGTCCTTAATTAGCATAACAATAGCTCCACTCTGACAGATACCTGTCAGTTTGTATGTATGTGTGTGTTTGTCTGTCTGTGTATGTGTGTGTGTGTGTGTGTGTGTGTGTGTGTGTCATACTTATACTTTCATTATACACATTTGATTATTGTCACATATGTAAACCATTAAATATTAAAATATGCTTTCAACAATTGTACCACAATAACCAGAATTAAATTATAAGATTATTACTTTTATTAATGTTGTTGTAAGCTACTGTCATTACCATCTGTCCTACATCTCTCTCTGTCTCCCCTTCTGTTTCATTGGGTCTGAAGAACAGAGGGATGTTGTATGATGTAAAGCCCTGTGAGGCAAATTGTGATTTGTGATATTGATTACTTAATTGCTTGATTGATTGACTGACTGACTGACTGATGTCCTCATCAGTAGATTGGTTTTCAGAAGCCATCAAAGTTCTACTCCTATGTCATGGGTTCATTGTAAAAAAAAAAAAATTCCCTTGCGTTCTATTGACATAACAGAACGCGACGCTCGCTTTCGACGTACGCCGGACCCCGAAATGGCGTGGGTCGAGGTCCCGTTCAACGCTGCTCGCAGCTTTAATTATTATTATTTATTATCTTCTTCTTCTTCTTCCGCCGCGACTTTAAAGTGGATTTTGACCCTTTAAACATGCTTCAAAACTCACCAAAATTGGCATGTATGTCAGGACTGGTGAAAAATTTTATCTAATGAAGAAATAAATTCAAAAAGTGCAAAAATGGCTCTGTAGCGCCACCTAGAATGACTGAATCAGACTGAATCACTAAAATGGCCGCTGCTGCCAGTAGGAATGTCGTAGGAAGACCAAACCAAAACAGCCGTGTTCGTTTCATCAAGACCTACAAATCACGTGCTCGCGCCAATGACCTAAATCCAACGGAAGTGAGGTATTTCCCTTTCAAAGTAAAATTTTCCTCAAAAACAAGAAATTCCTTAAAAATCGAACTACTCCTAAACCGTTTATCGTATCGGCCTCAAATTCGCACACATTATCGATCAATTGGTCCTTGTCAATTATTCTGCGTCAATTATAATTCATTTGAAGGGTTTGGATTTACTGGCCTCTTTTGTGTGATGTGCTCCCTTTACCTCCTGACGACTTGTTGTGCCACCTAGGCACACAAAAATGCCCGGTGCGACAGGTAGGAACCACTTAGAAAGACCAAACCAAAACTGTCGCGTTCGTCTCATAAAGACCTACAAATCTCGCACTGCAACCCCTGACCTAACTCCAACAGGAAGCGCACTGTTGTTGTTTGAATGTAAGATGGCGTTTTTGACAAATTCTGCCGCTCAAAGATTTTTTGCTCCTACACCGTTTATCAGAACTGCTTCAAACTTTCACAAATTACAGATCTACCCCTGGTGAACATTACTTGCGAAGGATTTTGTCCTAACTTGAACGGTTTGGATCTCCCAAGCGTTTGCAGGTGCAGAGCACAACTCCTCATGATGATCTCTGTAAGAAAAGATGAGTGACAACACGTCCTAAACTTGTGACTAAGGCACATTTTTTAATTCCATAAACATACAAGCTTGATATCACTGCGTTCAGGACAAAATTATCTATCTGGTGATGCTTTCAGATTGAAAATGTGACTCACAGTTTGGCATCTAAAAGGACTAGTTTGTGAGATTTTCAGCCCATTCTGCTGTCTGCCTGCAGCCACATGCAGTCCTTCATTAGCATAACAAAAGCTGAAGTGTGAGTGTGTGTGTGTGTGTGTGTGTGTGTGTGTGTGTGGCATTCCTAATTTTCCTAAATAAATGCCTGATAGCAAAAATTTGTAACTACAACATTCCCTGGTGTAACTTTTTTTTGCCTCATTAACAATTGGAATCAAATCTGTAGCTACATCTGTGCTGCAGATCATACTGTCTTTGTGTAAACAGGAATCAATCACCAAGAGCACACAACAAGTGTGTTCATTTTAAAGGTATATTTTATCACAAAACTCTACATGTAAAACATCATTTACTCACTATTTATGAAAAATAAAGTGTTGCAATGCCTATATGCTATGAAACTTTGTTATGTTTCCTTTTGAAATCAACATTATTAGGAGAAATACAGTTCCATTATTGACAATGCTATATCTCAATACACATGTTCCACAGCCAATTCATATTAAGCCTTGATCATAAATGTTTATAACATTGTTGTGTATACTTGAATATCTCAAAATTAATCAATTTCCTAAAATGTAACTCCACTGTAAACTTTTTCTAAAATTCTTCTATAATATTAATACTTTCAGTAGTGTCATTGTAAGCTGTCAAAAGCCTCCAGCTGATTTTGTTATCATTAGTTATAGTCAACTCATCTTGAGTACATGGTCATTAATTGGCATAAAAATGGCTTCACAGATACGTGTGTGTGTGTGTGTGTGTGTATGTGTGTGTGTGTGTGTGTGTGTGTGTGATTTCTAATTTTCAGATACAGACACACCAAAACACACACTCCACTCCCTGTCCCCTTTCTCTCTCTCTCTCTCTCTCTCTCTCTCTCTCTCTCTCTCTCTCTCTCTCGTGTCCTGTTAGTGCATGTCACTAACTCGGCTGACTGCATGTCAGAAACTCAACCTCTTCTCCACAGTCTTTGTGCTCTACTACCTCACAGGTTAACTTCTACCACAGCACTGCTTGGATAGTGTGACATGTGAGGTCGTGCTATAGCTGTGGTGTCAAATGCCACCTGCTGATTTAGTTAACATTAGTCATTAGTCAACTCATCTTGAGTGCCTGGGCTGTCACCTAACTACGTGATTCTTAATTAGCATAACAATAGCTCCACTCTGACAGATACATGTGAGTGTGTATGTGTGTGTGTTTGTCTGTCTGTGTATGTGTGTGTCTGAGTGTGTCATACTTATACTCTCATTATACACATTTGATTATTGTCACGTATGTAAACCATTAGATATTAATATATACTTTCAACAAATTGTACCACAATAACCAGAATTGAAATTATAATATTATTACTTTTATGAATGTTGTTGTAAGCTACTGTCATGACCATCTGTCCTACATCTCTCTCTGTCTCCCCTTCTGTTTCATTGGGTCTGAAGGACAGAGGGATGTTGTATGCTGTAAAGCCCTGTGAGGCAAATTGTGCTTTGTGATATTGATTGCTTGATTGATTGATTGACTGACTGACTGATTGATGTCCTCATCAGTAGTTTGGTTTTCAGAAGCCATCAAAGTTCTATTCCCATGTCATGGGTTCATTGTAAAAAAAAATGACCTTGCGTTCTATTGACATAACAGAACGCGACGCTCGCTTTCGACGTACGCCAGACCCCGAAATGGCGTGGGTCGAGGCCCCGTTCAACGCTGCTCGCAGCTTTAATTATTATTATTATTATTATTAGGGGCCTCGAACGAAGGACGAGGACCCTATTGTTTTTGTAGCGTTTCTTATTAGGGGCCTCGAACGAAGGACGAGGTCCCTATTGTTCTTGTAGCGTTTATTATTATTATTATTATTATTCTTTCTTTCTTCCGCCGCGACTTTAAAGTGGATTTTGACCCCCTAAACATGCTTCAAAACTCACCAAAATTGGCATGTATGTCAGGACTGGTGAAAAATTTTATCTAATGAAGAAATTAATTCAAAAAGTGCAAAAATGGCTCTGTAGCGCCACCTAGAATGACTGAATCACTAAAATGGCCGCTGCTGCCAGTAGGAATGTCGTAGGAAGACCAAACCAAAACAGGTGTGTTCGTTTCATCAAGACCTACAAATCACGTGCTCGCACCAATGACCTAAATCCAACAGGAAGTGAGGTATTTCCCTTTCAAAGTAAAATTTTCCTCAAAAACAAGAAATTCCTTAAAAATCGAACTACTCCTAAACCGTTTATCGTATCGGCCTCAAATTCGCACACATTATCGATCTATTGGTCCTTGTCAATTATTCTGCGTGAATTATTAACCATTTGAAGCGTTTGGATTTACTGGCCTCTTTTGTGTGATGTGCTCCCTTTACCTCCTGACGACTTGTTGTGCCACCTAGGCACACAAAAATGCCCGGTGCGACGGGTAGGAACCACTTAGAAAGACCAAACCAAAACTGTCGCGTTCGTCTCATAAAGACCTACAAATGTCGCACTGCAACCCCTGACCTAACTCCAACAGGAAGCGCACTGTTGTTGTTTGAATGTAAGATGGCGTTTTTGACAAATTCTGTCGCTCAAAGATTTTTTGCTCCTACACCGTTTATCAGATCTCCTTCAAAGTTTCACAAATTACAGATCTACCCCTGGTGAACATTACTTGCGAAGGATTTTGTCCTGACTTGAACGGTTTGGATCGTACAAGCGTTTGCAGGTGCAGAGCACAACTCCTCATGATGATCTCTGTAAGAAAAGATGGGTGACAACACATCCTAAACTTGTGACTAAGGCACATTTTTTTATTCCATAAACATACAAGCTTGATATCACTGCGTTCAGAACAAAATTATCTATCTGGTGATGCTTTCAGATTGAAAATGTGACTCACAGTTTGGCATCTAAAAGGACTAGTTTGTGAGATTTTCAGCCCATTCTGCTGTCTGCCTGCAGCCACATGCAGTCCTTCATTAGCATAACAAAAGCTGAAGTGTGAGTGTGTGTGTGTGTGTGTGTGTGTGTGTGTGTGTCATTCCTAATTTTCCTAAATAAATGCCTGATAGTAAAAAATTTGTAAATACAACATTCCCTGGTGTAACTTTTTTGCCTCATTAACAATTGGAATCAAATCTGTAGCTACATCTGTGCTGCAGATCATACTGTCTTTGTGTAAACAGGAATCAATCACCAAGAGCACACAACACGTGTGTTCATCTTAAACATATATTTTATCACAAAACTCTACATGTAAAACATCATTTACTCACTATTTATGAAAAATACAGTGTTGCAATGCCTGTATGCAATGAAACTTTGTTATGTTTCCTTATGAAATCAACATTATTAGGGAAAATACAGTTCCATTATTGACAAAGCTATATCTCAATACACATGTTCCACAGCCAATTCATATTAAGCCTTGATCATAAATGTTTATAACTTTGTTGTGTATACTTGAATATCTCAAAATTAATCAATTTCCTAAAATGTAACTCCGCTGTAAACTTTTTCTAAAATTCTTCTTTAATTTTAGTACTTTCAGTAGTGTCATTGTAAGCTGTCAAATGCCTCCAGCTGATTTTGTTATCATTAGTTATAGTCAACTCATCTTGAGTACATGGTCATTAATTAGCATAAAAATGGCTTCACAGATACGTGTGTGTGTGTGTGTGTGTGTGTGATTTCTAATTTTCAGATACAGACACACCAAAACACACACTCCAGTCCCTGTCCCCTTTCTCTCTCTCTCTCTCTCTCTCTCGTGTCCTGTTAGTGCATGTCACTAACTTCGCTGACTGCATGTGAGAAACTCAACCTCTACTCCACAGTCTTTGTGCTCTAATACCTCACAGGTTAACTTCTACCACAGCACTGCTTGGATAGTGTGACATGTGATGTCGTGCTATAGCTGTGGTGTCAAAGGCCACCTGCTGATTTAGTTATCATTAGTCATTAGTCAACTCATCTTGAGTGCCTGGGCTGTCACCCAACTACATGGTTCTTAATTAGCATAACAATAGCTCCACTCTGACAGATACATGTGAGTGTGTTTGTGTGTGTGTTTGTCTGTCTGTGTATGTGTGTGTCTGTGTGTGTGTGTGTGTGGTGTGTGTCATACTTATACTCTCATTATACACATTTGATTATTGTCACATATGTAAACCATTAGATATTAATATACACTTTCAACAAATTGTACCACAATAAGCAGAATTGAAATGATCATATTATTGCTTTTATTAATGTTGTTGTAAGCTACTGTCATGACCATCTGTCCTACATCTCTCTCTGTCTCCCCTTCTGTTTCATTGGGTCTGCAGAACAGAGGGATGTTGTATACTGTAAAGCCCTGTGAGGCAAATTGTGATTTGTTATATTGATTGCTTGATTGATTGATTGACTGACTGACTGATTGATGTCCTCATCAGTAGTTTGGTTTTCAGAAGCCATCAAAGTTCTACTCCCATGTCATGGGTTCATTGTAAAAAAATGACCTTGCGTTCTATTGACATAACAGAACGCGACGCTCGCTTTCGACGTACGCCGGACCCCGAGATGGCGTGGGTCGAGGCCCCGTTCAACGCTGCTCGCAGCTTTAATTATTATTATTTCTTCTTTTTTTCCGCCGCGACTTTAAACTGGATTTTGACCCCTAAACATGCGTAAAAACTCCCCAAAATTGGCACGTATGTCAGGACTGGTGAAAAATTTTATCTAATGAAGAAATAAATTCAAAAAGTGCAAAAATGGCTCTGTAGCGCCACCTAGAATGACTGAATCACTAAAATGGCCGCTGCTGCCAGTAGGAATGTCGTAGGAAGACCAAACCAAAACAGTCGTGTTCACTTCAACAAGACCTACAAATCACGTGCTCGCACCAATGACCTAAATCCAACAGGAAGTGAGGTATTTCCCTTTCAAAGTAAAATTTTCCTCAAAAACAAGAAATTCCTTTAAAAATCATCTTCTCCTAAAACCGTTCATCGTATCGGCCTCAAATTCGCACACATTATCGATCAATTGGTCCTTGTCAATTATTCTGCGTGAATTATCAGCCATTTGAAGGGTTTGGATTTACTGGCCTCTTCCGTGTGATGTGCTCCCTTTACCTCCTGACGACTTGTTGTGCCACCTAGGCACACAAAAATGCCCGGTGCGACGGGTAGGAACCACTTAGAAAGACCAAACCAAAACTGTCGCGTTCGTCTCATAAAGACCTACAAATGTCGCGCTGCAACCCTGACCTAACTCCAACAGGAAGCGCACTGTTGTTGTTTGAATGTAAGATGGCGTTTTTGACAAATTCTGTCGCTCAAAGATTTTTTGCTCCTACACCGTTTATCAGAACTGCTTCAAACTTTCACAAATTACAGATCTACCCCTGGTGAACATTACTTGCGAAGGATTTTGTCCTAACTTGAACGGTTTGGATCTCCCAAGCGTTTGCAGGTGCAGAGCACAACTCCTCATGATGATCTCTGTAAGAAAAGATGGGTGACAACACATCCTAAACTTGTGAGTGAGGCACATTTTTTTATTCCATAAACATACAAGCTTGATATCACTGCGTTCAGAACAAAATTATCTATCTGGTGATGCTTTCAGATTGAAAATGTGACTCACGGTTTGGCATCTAAAAGGACTAGTTTGTGAGATTTTCAGCCCATTCTGCTGTCTGCCTGCAGCCACATGCAGTCCTTAATTAGCATAACAAAAGCTGAAGTGTGAGTGTGTGTGTGTGTGTCTCTGTGTGTGTGTGTGTGTGTCATTCCTAATTTTCCTAAATAAATGCCTGATAGCAAAAATTTGTAACTACAACATTCCCTGGTGAACTTTTTTTTGCCTCATTAACAATTGGAATCAAATCTGTAGCTACATCTGTGCTGCAGATCATACTGTCTTTGTGTAAACAGGAATCAATCACCAAGAGCACACAACACGTGTGTTCATCTTAAAGGTATATTTTATCACAAAACTCTACATGTAAAACATCATTTACTCACTATTTATGAAAAATACAGTGTTGCAATGCCTATATGCTATGAAACTTTGTTATGTTTCCTTTTGAAATCAACATTATTAGGAGAAATACAGTTCCATTATTGACAATGCTATATCTCAATACACATGTTCCACAGCCAATTCATATTAAGCCTTGATCATAAATGTTTATAACATTGTTGTGTATACTTGAATATCTCAAAATTAAATCAATTTCTAAAATGTAACTCCACTGTAAACTTTTTCTAAAATTCTTCTATAATATTAATACTTTCAGTAGTGTCATTGTAAGCTGTCAAATGCTTCCTGCTGATGTTGTTATCATTAGTTATAGTCAACTCATCTTGAGTACATGGTCATTAATTAGCATAAAAATGGCTTCACAGATACGTGTGTGTGTGTGTGTGTGTGTGTGTGTGTGTGTGTGTGTGTGTGATTTCTAATTTTCAGATACAGACACACCAAAACACACTCTCCACTCCCTTTTCAGCCCATTCTGCTGTCTGCCTGCAGCCACATGCAGTCCTTAATTAGCATAACAAAAGCTGAAGTGTGAGTGTGTGTGTGTGTGTGTGTGTGTGTGTGTGTGTGTGTGTGTGTGTCATTCCTAATTTTCCTAAAAAAAATGCCTGATAGAAAAAAATTGTAAATACAACATTCCCTGGTGTAACTTTTTTGCCTCATTAACAATTGGAATCAAATCTGTAGCTACATCTGTGCTGCAGATCATACTGTCTTTGTGTAAACAGGAATCAATCACCAAGAGCACACAACACGTGTGTTCATCTTAAAGGTATATTTTATAACAAAACTCTCCATGTAAAACACCATTTACTCACTATTTATGGAAAATACAGTGTTGCAATGCCTATATGCTATGAAACTTTGTTATGTTTCCTTATGAAATCAACATTATTAGGGAAAATACAGTTCCATTATTGACAATGCTATATCTCAATACACATGTTCCACAGCCAGTTCATATTAAGCCTTGATCATAAATGTTATAACTTTGTTGTGTATACTTCAATATCTCAAAATTAATCAATTTCCTAAAATGTAACTCCACTGTAAACTTTTTCTAAAATTCTTCTATAATATTAATACTTTCAGTAGTGTCATTGTAAGCTGTCAAATGCTTCCTGCTGATGTTGTTATCATTAGTTATAGTCAACTCATCTTGAGTACATGGTCATTAATTAGCATAAAAATGGCTTCACAGATACGTGTGTGTGTGTGATTCTAATTTTTAGATACAGACACACCAAAACACACACTCCAATCACTGTCCCCTCTCTCTCTCTCTCTCTCTCTCTCTCTCTCTCTCTCTCTCTCTCTCTCTCTCGTGTCCTGTTAGTGCATGTCACTAACTCGGCTGACTGCATGTCAGAAACTCAACCTCTTCTCCACAGTCTTTGTGCTCTACTACCTCACAGGTTAACTTCTACCACAGCACTGCTTGGATAGTGTGACATGTGAGGTCGTGCTATAGCTGTGGTGTCAAATGCCACCTGCTGATTTAGTTATCATTAGTCATTAGTCAACTCATCTTGAGTGCCTGGGCTGTCACCTAACTACGTGGTCCTTAATTAGCATAACAATAGCTCCACTCTGACAGATACATGTGAGTGTGTTTGTGTGTGTGTGTTTGTCTGTCTGTGTATGTGTGTGTCTGAGTGTGTCATACTTATACTCTCATTATACACATTTGCTTATTGTCACGTATGTAAACCATTAGATATTAATATATACTTTCAACAACTTGTACCACAATAACCAGAATTGAAATTATAATATTATTACTTCTATGAATGTTGTTGTAAGCTACTGTCATGACCATCTGTCCTACATCTCTCTCTGTCTCCCCTTCTGTTTCATTGGGTCTGAAGAACAGAGGGATGTTGTATGCTGTAAAGCCCTGTGAGGCAAATTGTGCTTTGTGATATTGATTGCTTGATTGATTGATTGACTGACTGACTGATTGATGTCCTCATCAGTAGTTTGGTTTTCAGAAGCCATCAAAGTTCTACTCCCATGTCATGGGTTCATTGTAAAAAAATGACCTTGCGTTCTATTGACATGACAGAACGCGACGCTCGCTTTCGACGTACGCCGGACCCCGAAATGGCGTGGGTCGAGGCCCCGTTCAACGCTGCTCGCAGCTTTAATTAGGGGCCTCGAACGAAGGACGAGGTCCCCTCTTGTTCTTGTAGCGTTTATTATTATTATTATTATTATTATTATTATTATTATTATTATTATTTCTTTCTTCCGCCGCGACTTTAAACTGGATTTTGACCCCCTAAACATGCTTCAAAACTCACCAAAATTGGTACGTATGTCAGGACTGGTGAAAAATTTTATCTAATGAAGAAATAAATTCAAAAAGTGCAAAAATGGCTCTGTAGCGCCACCTAGAATGACTGAATCAGACTGAATCACTAAAATGGCCGCTGCTGCCAGTAGGAATGTCGTAGGAAGACCAAACCAAAACAGCCGTGTTCGTTTCATCAAGACCTACAAATCACGTGCTCGCACCAATGACCTAAATCCAACAGGAAGTGAGGTATTTCCCTTTCAAAGTAAAATTTTCCTCAAAAACAAGAAATTCCTTAAAAATCGAACTACTCCTAAACCGTTTATTGTATCGGCCTCAAATTCGCACACATTATCGATCAATTGGTCCTTGTCAATTATTCTGCGTCAATTATAATTCATTTGAAGGGTTTGGATTTACTGGCCTCTTTTGTGTGATGTGCTCCCTTTACCTCCTGACGACTTGTTGTGCCACCTAGGCACACAAAAATGCCCGGTGCGACGGGTAGGAACCACTTAGAAAGACCAAACCAAAACTGTCGCGTTCGTCTCAGAAAGACCTACAAATGTCGCGCTGCAACCCCTGACCTAACTCCAACAGGAAGCGCACTGTTGTTGTTTGAATGTAAGATGGCGTTTTTGACAAATTCTGTCGCTCAAAGATTTTTTGCTCCTACACCGTTTATCAGATCTCCTTCAAAGTTTCACAAATTACAGATCTACCCCTGGTGAACATTACTTGCGAAGGATTTTGTCCTAACTTGAACGGTTTGGATCTCCCAAGCGTTTGCAGGTGCAGAGCACAACTCCTCATGATGATCTCTGAGAGAAAAATGAGTGACAACACATCCTAAACTTGTGACTAAGGCACATTTTTTAATTCCATAAACATACAAGCTTGATATCACTGCGTTCAGGACAAAATTATCTATCTGGTGATGCTTTCAGATTGAAAATGTGACTCACAGTTTGGCATCTAAAAGGACTAGTTTGTGAGATTTTCAGCCCATTCTGCTGTCTGCCTGCAGCCACATGCAGTCCCTAATTAGCATAACAAAAGCTGAAGTGTGAGTGTGTGTGTGTGTGTGTGTGTGTGTGTGTGTGTGTGTGTGTGATTCCTAATTTTCCTAAAAAAATGCCTGATAGAAAAAAATTGTAAATACAACATTCCCTGGTGTAACTTTTTTGCCTCATTAACAATTGGAATCAAATGTGTAGCTACATCTGTGCTGCAGATCATGTAAACAGGAATCAATCACCAAGAGCACACAACACGTGTGTTCATCTTAAACGTATATTTTATCACAAAACTCTCCATGTAAAACACCATTTAGTCACTATTTATGGAAAATACAGTCTTGCAATGCCTATATGCTATGAAACTTTGTTATGTTTCCTTAGGAAATCAACATTATTAGGGAAAATACAGTTCCATTATTGACAATGCTATATCTCAAGACACAGTTCCACAGCCAGTTCATATTAAGCCTTGATCATAAATGTTATAACTTTGTTGTGTATACTTCAATATCTCAAAATTAATCAATTTCCTAAAATGTAACTCCACTGTAAACTTTTTCTAAAATTCTTCTTTAATTTTAGGACTTTCAGTAGTGTCATTGTAAGCTGTCAAATGCCTCCAGCTGATTCTGTTATCATTAGTTATAGTCAACTCATCTTGAGTACATGGTCATTAATTAGCATAAAATGGCTTCACAGATACGTGTGTGTGTGTGTGATTTCTAATTTTCAAATACAGACACACCAAAACACACACTCCAATCCCTGTCCCCTTTCTCTCTCTCTCTCTCTCTCTCTCTCTCTCTCTCTCTCTCTCTGTCTCTCGTGTCCTGTTAGTGCATTTCACTAACTCGGCTGACTGCATGTCAGAAACTCAACCTCTTCTCCACAGTCTTTGTGCTCTACTACCTCACAGGTTAACTTCTACCACAGCACTGCTTGGATAGTGTGACATGTGAGGTCGTGCTATAGCTGTGGTGTGAAATGCCACCTGCTGATTTAGTTATCATTAGTCATTAGTCAACTCATCTTGAGTGCCTGGGCTGTCACCTAACTACGTGATTCTTAATTAGCATAACAATAGCTCCACTCTGACAGATACATGTGAGTGTGTATGTGTGTGTGTGTTTGTCTGTCTGTGTATGTGTGTGTCTGAGTGTGTCATACTTATACTCTCATTATACACATTTGATTATTGTCACGTATGTAAACCATTAGATATTAATATATACTTTCAACAAATTGTACCACAATAACCAGAATTGAAATTATAATATTATTACTTCTATGAATGTTGTTGTAAGCTACTGTCATGACCATCTGTCCTACATCTCTCCCTGTCTCCCCTTCTGTGTCATTGGGTCTGAAGGACAGAGGGATGTTGTATGCTGTAAAGCCCTGTGAGGCAAATTGTGCTTTGTGATATTGATTGCTTGATTGATTGATTGACTGACTGACTGATTGATGTCCTCATCAGTAGTTTGGTTTTCAGAAGCCATCAAAGTTCTATTCCCATGTCATGGGTTCATTGTAAAAAAAAAATGACCTTGCGTTCTATTGACATGACAGAACGCGACGCTCGCTTTCGACGTACGCCGGACCCCGAAATGGCGTGGGTCGAGGCCCCGTTCAACGCTGCTCGCAGCTTTAATTATTATTATTTCTTTCTTCCGCCGCGACTTTAAACTGGATTTTGACCCCCTAAACATGCTTCAAAACTCACCAAAATTGGCACGTATGTCAGGACTGGTGAAAAATTTTATCTAATGAAGAAATAAATTCAAAAAGTGCAAAAATGGCTCTGTAGCGCCACCTAGAATGACTGAATCAGACTGAATCACTAAAATGGCCGCTGCTGCCAGTAGGAATGTCGTAGGAAGACCAAACCAAAACAGGTGTGTTCGTTTCATCAAGACCTACAAATCACGTGCTCGCACCAATGACCTAAATCCAACAGGAAGTGAGGTATTTCCCTTTCAAAGTAAAATTTTCCTCAAAAACAAGAAATTCCTTAAAAATCGAACTACTCCTAAACCGTTTATCGTATCGGCCTCAAATTTCGCACACATTATCGATCTATTGGTCCTTGTCAATTATTCTGCGTGAATTATTAACCATTTGAAGCGTTTGGATTTACTGGCCTCTTTTGTGTGATGTGCTCCCTTTACCTCCTGACGACTTGTTGTGCCACCTAGGCACACAAAAATGCCTGGTGCGACGGGTAGGAACCACTTAGAAAGACCAAACCAAAACTGTCGCGTTCGTCTCATAAAGACCTACAAATGTCGCACTGCAACCCCTGACCTAACTCCAACAGGAAGCGCACTGTTGTTGTTTGAATGTAAGATGGCGTTTTGACAAATTCTGCCGCTCAAAAGATTTTTTGCTCCTACACCGTTTATCAGAACTGCTTCAAACTTTCACAAATTACAGATCTACCCCTGGTGAACATTACTTGAGAAGGATTTTGTCCTAACTTGAACGGTTTGGATCTCCCAAGCGTTTGCAGGTGCAGAGCACAACTCCTCATGATGATCTCTGTAAGAAAAGATGGGTGACAACACATCCTAAACTTGTGACTGAGGCACATTATTTTATTCCATAAACATACAGCTTGATATCACTGCGTTCAGAACAAAATTATCTATCTGGTGATGCTTTCAGATTGAAAATGTGACTCACGGTTTGGTATCTAAAAGGACTAGTTTGTGAGATTTTCAGCCCATTCTGCTGTCTGCCTGCAGCCACATGCAGTCCTTAATTAGCATAACAAAAGCTGAAGTGTGAGTGTGTGTGTCTCTGTGTGTGTGTGTGTGTGTCATTCCTAATTTTCCTAAATAAATGCCTGATAGCAAAAATTTGTAACTACAACATTCCCTGGTGTAACTTTTTTTTGCCTCATTAACAATTGGAATCAAATCTGTAGCTACATCTGTGCTGCAGATCATACTGTCTTTGTGTAAACAGGAATCAATCACCAAGAGCACACGACACGTGTGTTCATCTTAAAGGTATATTTTATCACAAAACTCTACATGTAAAACATCATTTACTCACTATTTATGGAAAATACAGTGTTGCAATGCCTATATGCTATGAAACTTTGTATGTTTCCTTTTGAAATCAACATTATTAGGAGAAATACAGTTCCATTATTGACAATGCTATATCTCAATACACATGTTCCACAGCCAATTCATATTAAGCCTTGATCATAAATGTTTATAACATTGTTGTGTATACTTGAATATCTCAAAATTAAATCAATTTCCTAAAATGTAACTCCACTGTAAACTTTTTCTAAAATTCTTCTATAATATTAATACTTTCAGTAGTGTCATTGTAAGCTGTCAAATGCTTCCTGCTGATGTTGTTATCATTAGTTATAGTCAACTCATCTTGAGTACATGGTCATTAATTAGCATAAAAATGGCTTCACAGATACGTGTGTGTGTGTGTGTGTGTGTGTGTGTGTGTGATTTCTAATTTTCAGATACAGACACACCAAAACACACACTCCAATCCTGTCCCCTTTCTCTCTCTCTCTCTCTCTCTCTCTCTCTCTCTCGTGTCCTGTTAGTGCATGTCACTAACTCGGCTGACTGCATGTCAGAAACTCAACCTCTTCTCCACAGTCTTTGTGCTCTACTACCTCACAGGTTAACTTCTACCACAGCACTGCTTGGATAGTGTGACATGTGAGGTCGTGCTATAGCTGTGGTGTGAATGCCACCTGCTGATTTAGTTATCATTAGTCATTAGTCAACTCATCTTGAGTGCCTGGGCTGTCACCTAACTACGTGGTCCTTAATTAGCATAACAATAGCTCCACTCTGACAGATACATGTGAGTGTGTATGTGTGTGTGTTTGTCTGTCTGTGTATGTGTGTGTCTGAGTGTGTCATACTTATACTCTCATTATACACATTTGATTATTGTCACGTATGTAAACCATTAGATATTAATATATACTTTCAAGAAATTGTACACAATAACCAGAATTGAAATTATAATATTATTACTTCTATGAATGTTGTTGTAAGCTACTGTCATGACCATCTGTCCTACATCTCTCCTGTCTCCCCTTCTGTTTCATTGGGTCTGAAGAACAGAGGGATGTTGTATGCTGTAAAGCCCTGTGAGGCAAATTGTGATTTGTGATATTGATTGCTTGATTGATTGATTGACTGACTGACTGATTGATGTCCTCATCAGTAGTTTGGTTTTCAGAAGCCATCAAAGTTCTATTCCCATGTCATGGGTTCATTTTAAAAAAAAATGACCTTGCGTTCTATTGACATAACAGAACGCGACGCTCGCTTTCGACGTACGCCGGACCCCGAAATGGCGTGGGTCGAGGCCCCGTTCAACGCTGCTCGCAGCTTTAATTATTATTATTATTATTATTATTAGGGACCTCGACAGAGGACCCTCTTGTTCCTGTAGCGTTTATTATTATTATTATTATTTTTTCTTTCTTCCGCCGCGACTTTAAAGTGGATTTTGACCCCCTAAACATGCTTCAAAACTCACCAAAATTGGTACGTATGTCAGGACTGGTAAAAAATTTTATCTAATGAAGAAATAAAATTAAAAAGTGCAAAAATGGCTCTGTAGCGCCACCTAGAATGACTGAATCACTAAAATGGCCACTGCTGCCAGTAGGAATGTCGTAGGAAGACCAAACCAAAACAGCCGTGTTCGTTTCATCAAGACCTACAAATCACGTGCTCGCACCAATGACCTAAATCCAACAGGAAGTGAGGTATTTCCCTTTCAAAGTAAAATTTTCCTCAAAAACAAGAAATTCTTTTAAAAATCATCTTCTCCTAACCCGTTCATCGTATCGGCCTCAAATTCGCACACATTATCGATCAATTGGTCCTTGTCAATTATTGTGCGTCAATTATCGGCCATTTGAAGGGTTTGGATTTACTGGCCTCTTTTGTGTGATGTGCTCCCTTTACCTCCTGACGACTTGTTGTGCCACCTAGGCACACAAAAATACCCGGTGCGACGGGTAGGAACCACTTAGAAAGACCAAACCAAAACTGTCGCGTTCGTCTCATAAAGACCTACAAATCTCGCGCTGCAACCCCTAACCTAACTCCAACAGGAAGCGCACTGTTGTTGTTTGAATGTAAGATGGCGTTTTTGACAAATTCTGTCGCTCAAAGATTTTTTGCTCCTACACCGTTTATCAGAACTGCTTCAAACTTTCACAAATTACAGATCTACCCCTGGTGAACATTACTTGCGAAGGATTTTGTCCTAACTTGAACGGTTGGATCTCACAAGCGTTTGCAGGTGCAGAGCACAACTCCTCATGATGATCTCTGTAAGAAAAGATGGGTGACAACACATCCTAAACTTGTGATAAGGCACATTTTTTTTATTCCATAAACATACAAGCTTGATATCACTGCGTTCAGAACAAAATTATCTATCTGGTGATGCTTTCAGATTGAAAATGTGACTCACGGTTTGGCATCTAAAAGGACTAGTTTGTGAGATTTTCAGCCCATTCTGCTGTCTGCCTGCAGCCACATGCAGTCCTTAATTAGCATAACAAAAGCTGAAGTGTGAGTGTGTGTGTGTGTGTGTGTGTGTGTGTGTGTGTGTGTGTGTCTGTGTGTGTGTCATTCCTAATTTTCCTAAATAAATGCCTGATAGCAAAAAATTGTAACTACAACATTCCCTGGTGAAACTTTTTTTTTGCCTCATTAACAATTGGAATCAAATCTGTAGCTACATCTGTGCTGCAGATCATACTGTCTTTGTGTAAACAGGCATCAATCACCAAGAGCACACAACAAGTGTGTTCATCTTAAACATATATTTTATCACAAAACTCTACATGTAAAACATCATTACTCACTATTTATGGAAATACAGTCTTGCAATGCCTATATGCTATGAAACTTTATGTTTCCTTATGAAATCAACATTATTAGGAAAATACAGTTCCATTATTGACAATGCTATATATCAATACACATGTTCCAAAGCCAATTCATATTAAGCCTTGATCATAAATGTTGATAACTTTGTTGTGTATACTTGAATATCTCAAAATTAATCAATTTCCTCAAATGTAACTCCACTGTAAACTTTTTCTAAAATTCTTCTATAATATTAATACTTTCAGTAGTGTCATTGTAAGCTGTCAAATGCTTCCTGCTGATTCTGTTATCATTAGTTATAGTCAACTCATCTTGAGTACATGGTCATTAATTAGCATAAAAATGGCTTCACAGATACGTGTGTGTGTGTGTGTGTGTGATTTCTACTTTTCAGATACAGACACACCAAAACACACACTCCAATCCCTGTCCCCTTTCTCTCTCTCTCTCTCTCTCTCTCTCTCTCTCTCTCTCTCTCTCTCGTGTCCTGTTAGTGCATGTCACTAACTCAACTGACTGCATGTCAGAAACTCAACCTCTTCTCCACAGTCTTTGTGCTCTACTACCTCACAGGTTAACTTCTACCACAGCACTGCTTGGATAGTGTGACATGTGATGTCGTGCTATAGCTGTGGTGTCAAATGCCACCTGCTGATTTAGTTATCATTAGTCATTGGTCAACTCATCTTGAGTGCCTGGGCTGTCACCTAACTACACCAAAACACACACTCCAATCCCTGTCCCCTTTCTCTCTCTCTCTCTCTCTCTCTCTCTCTCTCTCTCGTGTCCTGTTAGTGCATGTCACTAACTCGGCTGACTGCATGTGAGAAACTCAACCTCATCTCCACAGTCTTTGTGCTCTAATACCTCACAGGTTAACTTCTACCACAGCACTGCTTGGATAGTGTGACATGTGAGGTCGTGCTATAGCTGTGGTGTCAAATGCCACCTGCTGATTTAGTTATCATTAGTCATTAGTCAACTCATCTTGAGTGCCTGGGCTGTCACCTAACTACGTGGTCCTTAATTAGCATAACAATAGCTCCACTCTGACAGATACATGTGAGTGTGTATGTGTGTGTGTGTTTGTCTGTGTATGTGTGTGTGTGTGTGTGTGTCATACTTATACTCTCATTATGCACATTTGATAATTGTCACGTATGTAAACCATTAGATATTAATACTTTCAACAAATTGTACCACAATAACCAGAATTGAAATTATAATATTATCACTTCTATGAATGTTGTTGTAAGCTACTGTCATGACCATCTGTCCTACATCTCTCCCTGTCTCCCCTTCTGTGTCATTGGGTCTGAAGAACAGAGGGATGTTGTATGCTGTAAAGCCCTGTGAGGCAAATTGTGATTTGTGATATTGATTGCTTGATTGATTGACTGACTGACTGATTGATGTCCTCATCAGTAGTTTGGTTTTCAGAAGCCATCAAAGTTCTACTCCCATGTCATGGGTTCATTGTAAAAAAAATGACCTTGCGTTCTATTGACATAACAGAACGCGACGCTCGCTTTCGACGTACGCCGGACCCCGAAATGGCGTGGGTCGAGGTCCCGTTCAACGCTGCTCGCAGCTTTAATTATTATTTCTTTCTTCCGCCGCGACTTTAAACTGGATTTTGACCCCCTAAACATGCTTCAAAACTCACCAAAATTGGCACGTATGTCAGGACTGGTGAAAAATTTTATCTAATGAAGAAATAAATTCAAAAAGTGCAAAAATGGCTCTGTAGCGCCACCTAGAATGACTGAATCAGACTGAATCACTAAAATGGCCGCTGCTGCCAGTAGGAATGTCGTAGGAAGACCAAACCAAAACAGCCGTGTTCGTTTCATCAAGACCTACAAATCACGTGCTCGCACCAATGACCTAAATCCAACAGGAAGTGAGGTATTTCCCTTTCAAAGTAAAATTTTCCTCAAAAACAAGAAATTCCTTAAAAATCGAACTACTCCTAAACCGTTTATCGTATCGGCCTCAAATTCGCACACATTATCGATCAATTGGTCCTTGTCAATTATTCTGCGTCAATTATAATTCATTTGAAGGGTTTGGATTTACTGGCCTCTTTTGTGTGATGTGCTCCCTTTACCTCCTGACGACTTGTTGTGCCACCTAGGCACACAAAAATGCCTGGTGCGACGGGTAGGAACCACTTAGAAAGACCAAACCAAAACTGTCGCGTTCGTCTCATAAAGACCTACAAATGTCGCACTGCAACCCCTGACCTAACTCCAACAGGAAGCGCACTGTTGTTGTTTGAATGTAAGATGGCGTTTTTGACAAATTCTGCCGCTCAAAGATTTTTTGCTCCTACACCGTTTATCAGAACTGCTTCAAACTTTCACAAATTACAGATCTACCCTGGTGAACATTACTTGAGAAGGATTTTGTCCTAACTTGAACGGTTTGGATCTCCCAAGCGTTTGCAGGTGCAGAGCACAACTCTCATGATGATCTCTGTAAGAAAAGATGGGTGACAACACATCCTAAACTTGTGACTGAGGCACATTATTTTATTCCATAAACATACAAGCTTGATATCACTGCGTTCAGAACAAAATTATCTATCTGGTGATGCTTTCAGATTGAAAATGTGACTCACGGTTTGGTATCTAAAAGGACTAGTTTGTGAGATTTTCAGCCCATTCTGCTGTCTGCCTGCAGCCACATGCAGTCCTTAATTAGCATAACAAAAGCTGAAGTGTGAGTGTGTGTGTCTCTGTGTGTGTGTGTGTGTGTCATTCCTAATTTTCCTAAATAAATGCCTGATAGCAAAAATTTGTAACTACAACATTCCCTGGTGTAACTTTTTTTTGCCTCATTAACAATTGGAATCAAATCTGTAGCTACATCTGTGCTGCAGATCATACTGTCTTTGTGTAAACAGGAATCAATCACCAAGAGCACACGACACGTGTGTTCATCTTAAAGGTATATTTTATCACAAAACTCTACATGTAAAACATCATTTACTCACTATTTATGGAAAATACAGTGTTGCAATGCCTATATGCTATGAAACTTTGTATGTTTCCTTTTGAAATCAACATTATTAGGAGAAATACAGTTCCATTATTGACAATGCTATATCTCAATACACATGTTCCACAGCCAATTCATATTAAGCCTTGATCATAAATGTTTATAACATTGTTGTGTATACTTGAATATCTCAAAATTAAATCAATTTCCTAAAATGTAACTCCACTGTAAACTTTTTCTAAAATTCTTCTATAATATTAATACTTTCAGTAGTGTCATTGTAAGCTGTCAAATGCTTCCTGCTGATGTTGTTATCATTAGTTATAGTCAACTCATCTTGAGTACATGGTCATTAATTAGCATAAAAATGGCTTCACAGATACGTGTGTGTGTGTGTGTGTGTGTGTGTGTGTGTGATTTCTAATTTTCAGATACAGACACACCAAAACACACACTCCAATCCCTGTCCCCTTTCTCTCTCTCTCTCTCTCTCTCTCTCTCTCTCTCTCTCGTGTCCTGTTAGTGCATGTCACTAACTCGGCTGACTGCATGTCAGAAACTCAACCTCTTCTCCACAGTCTTTGTGCTCTACTACCTCACAGGTTAACTTCTACCACAGCACTGCTTGGATAGTGTGACATGTGAGGTCGTGCTATAGCTGTGGTGTGAATGCCACCTGCTGATTTAGTTATCATTAGTCATTAGTCAACTCATCTTGAGTGCCTGGGCTGTCACCTAACTACGTGATTCTTAATTAGCATAACAATAGCTCCACTCTGACAGATACATGTGAGTGTGTATGTGTGTGTGTGTTTGTCTGTCTGTGTATGTGTGTGTCTGAGTGTGTCATACTTATACTCTCATTATACACATTTGATTATTGTCACGTATGTAAACCATTAGATATTAATATATACTTTCAAGAAATTGTACCACAATAACCAGAATTGAAATTATAATATTATTACTTCTATGAATGTTGTTGTAAGCTACTGTCATGACCATCTGTCCTACATCTCTCCCTGTCTCCCCTTCTGTTTCATTGGGTCTGAAGAACAGAGGGATGTTGTATGCTGTAAAGCCCTGTGAGGCAAATTGTGATTTGTGATATTGATTGCTTGATTGATTGATTGACTGACTGACTGATTGATGTCCTCATCAGTAGTTTGGTTTTCAGAAGCCATCAAAGTTCTATTCCCATGTCATGGGTTCATTTTAAAAAAAAATGACCTTGCGTTCTATTGACATAACAGAACGCGACGCTCGCTTTCGACGTACGCCGGACCCCGAAATGGCGTGGGTCGAGGCCCCGTTCAACGCTGCTCGCAGCTTTAATTATTATTTCTCTTTTTTCCGCCGCGACTTTAAACTGGATTTTGACCCCCTAAACATGCGTAAAAACTCACCAAAATTGGCACGTATGTCAGGACTGGTGAAAAATTTTATCTAATGAAGAAATAAATTCAAAAAGTGCAAAAATGGCTCTGTAGCGCCACCTAGAATGACTGAATCAGACTGAATCACTAAAATGGCCGCTGCTGCCAGTAGGAATGTCGTAGGAAGACCAAACCAAAACAGCCGTGTTCGTTTCATCAAGACCTACAAATCACGTGCTCGCACCAATGACCTAAATCCAACAGGAAGTGAGGTATTTCCCTTTCAAAGTAAAATTTTCCTCAAAAACAAGAAATTCCTTAAAAATCGAACTACTCCTAAACCGTTTATCGTATCGGCCTCAAATTCGCACACATTATCGATCTATTGGTCCTTGTCAATTATTCTGCGTGAATTATTAAACCATTTGAAGGGTTTGGATTTACTGGCCTCTTTTGTGTGATGTGCTCCCTTTACCTCCTGACGACTTGTTGTGCCACCTAGGCACACAAAAATGCCCGGTGCGACGGGTAGGAACCACTTAGAAAGACCAAACCAAAACTGTCGCGTTCGTCTCATAAAGACCTACAAATGTCGCACTGCAACCCCTGACCTAACTCCAACAGGAAGCGCACTGTTGTTGTTTGAATGTAAGATGGCGTTTTTGACAAATTCTGTCGCTCAAAGATTTTTTGCTCCTACACCGTTTATCAGATCTCCTTCAAAGTTTCACAAATTACAGATCTACCCCTGGTGAACATTACTTGCGAAGGATTTTGTCCTGACTTGAACGGTTTGGATCGTACAAGCGTTTGCAGGTGCAGAGCACAACTCCTCATGATGATCTCTGTAAGAAAAGATGGGTGACAACACATCCTAAACTTGTGACTAAGGCACATTTTTTTATTCCATAAACATACAAGCTTGATATCACTGCGTTCAGAACAAAATTATCTATCTGGTGATGCTTTCAGATTGAAAATGTGACTCACAGTTTGGCATCTAAAAGGACTAGTTTGTGAGATTTTCAGCCCATTCTGCTGTCTGCCTGCAGCCACATGCAGTCCTTCATTAGCATAACAAAAGCTGAAGTGTGAGTGTGTGTGTGTGTGTGTGTGTGTGTGTGTGTGTGTGTGTCATTCCTAATTTTCCTAAATAAATGCTGATAGTAAAAAATTTGTAAATACAACATTCCCTGGTGTAACTTTTTTGCCTCATTAACAATTGGAATCAAATCTGTAGCTACATCTGTGCTGCAGATCATACTGTCTTTGTGTAAACAGGAATCAATCACCAAGAGCACACAACACGTGTGTTCATCTTAAACATATATTTTATCACAAAACTCTACATGTAAAACATCATTTACTCACTATTATGAAAATACAGTGTTGCAATGCCTGTATGCAATGAAACTTTGTTATGTTTCCTTATGAAATCAACATTATTAGGGAAAATACAGTTCCATTATTGACAAAGCTATATCTCAATACACATGTTTCCACAGCCAATTCATATTAAGCCTTGATCATAAATGTTTATAACTTTGTTGTGTATACTTGAATATCTCAAAATTAATCAATTTCCTAAAATGTAACTCCGCTGTAAACTTTTTCTAAAATTCTTCTTAATTTTAGTACTTTCAGTAGTGTCATTGTAAGCTGTCAAATGCCTCCAGCTGATTTTGTTATCATTAGTTATAGTCAACTCATCTTGAGTACATGGTCATTAATTAGCATAAAAAATGGCTTCACAGATACGTGTGTGTGTGTGTGTGTGTGTGATTTCTAATTTTCAGATACAGACACACCAAAACACACACTCCAGTCCCTGTCCCCTTTCTCTCTCTCTCTCTCTCTCTCTCGTGTCCTGTTAGTGCATGTCACTAACTTCGCTGACTGCATGTGAGAAACTCAACCTCTTCTCCACAGTCTTTGTGCTCTAATACCTCACAGTTAACTTCTACCACAGCACTGCTTGGATAGTGTGACATGTGATGTCGTGCTATAGCTGTGGTGTCAAATGCCACCTGCTGATTTGTTATCATTAGTCGTTAGTCAAAACTCATCTTGAGTGCCTGGGCTGTCACCCAACTACATGGTTCTTAATTAGCATAACAATAGCTCCACTCTGACAGATACATGTGAGTGTGTTTGTGTGTGTGTGTTTGTCTGTCTGTGTATGTGTGTGTCTGAGTGTGTCATACTTATACTCTCATTATACACATTTGCTTATTGTCACGTATGTAAACCATTAGATATTAATATATACTTTCAACAACTTGTACCACAATAACCAGAATTGAAATTATAATATTATTACTTCTATGAATGTTGTTGTAAGCTACTGTCATGACCATCTGTCCTACATCTCTCTCTGTCTCCCTTCTGTTTCATTGGGTCTGAAGAACAGAGGGATGTTGTATGCTGTAAAGCCCTGTGAGGCAAATTGTGCTTTGTGATATTGATTGCTTGATTGATTGATTGATTGACTGACTGACTGACTGATTGATGTCCTCATCAGTAGTTTGGTTTTCAGAAGCCATCAAAGTTCTACTCCCATGTCATGGGTTCATTGTAAAAAAATGACCTTGCGTTCTATTGACATGACAGAACGCGACGCTCGCTTTCGACGTACGCCGGACCCCGAAATGGCGTGGGTCGAGGCCCCGTTCAACGCTGCTCGCAGCTTTAATTAGGGGCCTCGAACGAAGGACGAGGTCCCTATTGTTCTTGTAGCGTTTATTATTATTATTATTATTATTATTATTATTAGGGGCCTCGAACGAAGGACGAGGTCCCCTCTTGTTCTTGTAGCGTTTATTATTATTATATTATTATTATTATTTTATTATTATTATTATTTCTTTCTTCCGCCGCGACTTTAAACTGGATTTTGACCCCCTAAACATGCTTCAAAACTCACCAAATTGGCACGTATGTCAGGAATGGTGAAAAATTTTATCTAATGAAGAAATAAATTCAAAAAGTGCAAAAATGGCTCTGTAGCGCCACTAGAATGACTGAATCAGACTGAATCACTAAAATGGCCGCTGCTGCCAGTAGGAATGTCGTAGGAAGACCAAACCAAAACAGCCGTGTTCGTTTCATCAAGACCTACAAATCACGTGCTCGCACCAATGACCTAAATCCAACAGGAAGTGAGGTATTTCCCTTTCAAAGTAAAATTTTCCTCAAAAACAAGAAATTCCTTAAAAATCGAACTACTCCTAACCGTTTATCGTATCGGCCTCAAATTCGCACACATTATCGATCAATTGGTCCTTGTCAATTATTCTGCGTCAATATAATTCATTTGAAGGTTTGGATTTACTGGCCTCTTTTGTGTGATGTGCTCCCTTTACCTCCTGACGACTTGTTGTGCCACCTAGGCACACAAAAATGCTGGTGCGACGGGTAGGAACCCTAGAAAGACCAACCAAAACTGTCGCGTTCGTCTCATAAA